>VMKM01001283.1:0-159844 GCA_008360985.2 Macquaria ambigua | reverse complement strand
TTCTCTCCTTTCCTCTCTTCTCCTCTCCTCTCCTTTCCTCTCTTCTCCTCTCTTCTCTTCTCTTCTCTTCTCTTCTCTTCTCTCCTCTCCTCTCTTCTCTTCTCTTCTCTTCTCTTCTCTTCTCTTCTCTCCTCTCCTCTCCTCTCCTCTCCTCTCCTCTCCTCTCCTCTCTCTTCTCTTCTCTTCTCTTCTCTTCTCTTCTCTTCTCTTCTCTTCTCTTCTCTCCTCTCCTCTCGAGTTTAATGTCCCAGGTTGACTCGGGGACAGCCTGTGTCCCTCTAAGAATACCCCAGTGTAACACTGTATGAGCATCAGTCAGCCCTGTCTCCTCTCTGCCACACTACAGCTGTCTTAGCCTCTATATTTTACTGCGTGTGAGGGCTCAGAGGTCAGGCTTTGGAGGTTATGTCACTTCCTGTCTGTGGTAGCTTGTAGTTACTTCAACAGATGGTTACATGAGCCTTTCGCTGTTTGTGTAAACTGGAAACCTGCTGGAAGCATGTTTAGTTTTAGACTAAACTTTACTTATGCTCTTTAAACCTTTAAATCAAGCAGTAGCGCCCCACATCCTGTTGAAAACATTTGTGTAACCCAAAGAGAAGTCCAGTACAGTCATTTCTACTGGTGGAGGTGTGACTGTAAGGGCTCTGTCGTTGCTACAGGAGATAAAGAAACTGCAGTAATACATTTTGTTTTTATTGTCTCACACCCGCTGATTAAACTTGAGGAGAGACGAAGTAAAGGATAGGAGGGAGAAGGGTGAATAATAAGAAGAGAAGAGGGGAGGGAAAACAGTAACAGAGAAGGGAGAGAAATTAAGGGAAAGAAAAAATGAAGAGATGTAGGAGGAATGAAGGATGGGAGTATGATTGCATGGTTTCAGTCTGAGAGACAGGAGGAGTGTGGCTGCAGCAGCAAAGTAATTACTGTTTACTTTGGACACACACACACGTACAGCACTTATAGCCCATCACTATGACTTGCTGTCTCAGCTCCGTTTGACAGAGAACAGAGTGCTGGTTTTAAGACTCTCTCTGCATGGTGGTGCATTCAACTGCTATCTGACACACAGCCGAACAGCAGCCAATAGAATACAGAGATGGCCAAATTCGTATTATCCTATTTACAGCGGTCATGTTTAACTTTTTTTTTTGTTTTTTTTGTTTGGTTTTCTGACAGTTAACTTCATCCACGCAGTGCTTTTCTTGCAGACACCAGAGTGTCCATGAATACACCAAGACAAGGTCTGTTTGCAACTACAGTATCATGCAATGATAACTTCTAAAAAAGAAATGAGGAACTAACTGTTTGCTGTAATAAATCAGCTCTCTGCTGCATGTTTCAACTCTCTGCAACTCAGTTTTCATTGCATAATGAGATCAATTGAAACCAGTCACTACCTGGAAGGTACAGAAGGAAATCGAAACAATAAACTTATGATATGATTTGGAAAATGGTCAGGTGTGATGTAAAAATCTTCAGTTATTGACTAAAACATACAAAACCTGCAGTACGGTCTTTTAAATCCAAATTTGAAGCCCACTCAATACATTGTACAGTTTGTCCTTGTGGGAGAAAGTTCTCCTCTGTTGTCTTTTCTACTCGTCCTACGTCTCCCAGAATGCCACCGGACCACCCTCAGAAAACGGGTGCATATACATGTATTGGCTTCCTTGGGCTCCATCTGATTCTGCACCTCTTTATCTTGACATTGATATGTTGTAACTACTGTATATTAATGAGTCCGATGTTTACTTTCATTTGTTTTGGGTTGTTTAGAACGAAATCCAGTCATTTTCAAAAAATATATATGTTCTTTAAAGTAGTAGTAATTAATTTTTTGGCCACTTAAGGTCAGTAGAACAAGCGGTAAACACAACATTGATTGAACATTGATTAGTCAAATGTGTTAGCAGACAATTGCTTACACATCTAGCAGACACAAAGAAACTTCTTTGGAGTTGTGTTTCTGTTTAACTGACAAAAGCAAAATCAAAATGTTTTACTCTTCCTTTTAGCTCTTGTTTTGTTCTCCACCTCCTCCTGAGGGGAATATCTGGCTCTGTAGCTATGTTCACCAGCTAGTTGCTAACTCTACAAAACACCAAACAATAAAACCAAAACAACAAATTTGCTGGCTGTAAAAACCAAAAATATGAACCGAAAGACGCTAAAATGAATGAATGTGCGACCACTTTCATATCACACTTTTTCATTTGATCGATTATTACTATGAAAATATTGATTAAGACATGCCAACTGTGAACCATGATATCTCTATACAAGAAACTTGTATCAATATAATTATGTAGCAAAATGATAATTTATCCATTTATGCGTTTGGAAGCAGATTAGCGTGGAGCAGTTTTTGTCGGAGCGTCCATGTTCTCTTTCATGCGAGGAGCAAAGCGAGTTCAGATACAACGTGAAGTGAACTTCCTTCTCGTTGAGATTGTGCCTGTGAAGAAAAAAAGGTCCATTTGTTGGCCTGCATCCCACCTCCGCCTGCGTGAACACAGCAGATTGTTGTACAAGAGCGCAGCTGTGAGAGTTTTCACAACGCTCCTCTAGTCCCTCAGCAGTCCCCAAACCACACACACACACACACACACACACACACACACACACACACACACACACACACACACACACACACACACTCTCTCGCCCTATCCTCCAGTCTAAATGACAGACCTTGCTAACCACAGGGATCTAATTGTAGCACCGCTCCTCACTGTTTGTGTGTGTGTGTGTATGTAGTGTGTTTTTTAATGTGTTTGTATGTGGGTGTGTGACATTCTGCTCTCTAATCTTGTGTGTGTGTGTGTGTGTGTGTGTGTGTGTGTGTGTGTGTGTGTTGGCTAGCTGTCTCTCCCTAGAGAGGGACAGTGAGGGGGCAACGACAAAAACGGCTACCCAGGAATAGCACACTGGGCCCTGGGCGATACTCTGGGGTCGCCTGGGTGGAGATCTGGAGGAGAGGAAAAGGAGGAGGTGAAGAGAGAAGGGAATATGGAGGAGGAAGAGGAGGAGGAGGAGGAGGAGAGCAAAGAGAACTAGAGAATACTGCAGGGAGGTGGTGAGATGGGAGAGAAATTAAGGGATTTAGAGGAGATGAGGATCAGATCATAGCAACCACGCTCTTCTGGAATTGTAAATGTTTTTGCTAACTGCTATCTGTCATCACTACAGTACACTCGCTACTATGACTCACAAGCTAACGGTCAAGTGCACTTTAATGATTGGAGAGGTCATCTGTTTGTCCCAAATCATTGGATTGGGATGACCAATTCAGTTCAATCAGCTGATTGGATAAATGTATGTGTATACACCCCCAAATCCAGGATGAGCCATCAAACATTTTCTTTACAGGGACAGAAAAAAGGTGGGTTTTGATACATAAATATAGTTTTTTTTGTCATAAATTTGGCATATTCTAATTAATACAGGGACGCAGGAAAACTTTGAAAATGTTTTTTTTTCACTGTGTCTTTTGGGAAATGCACATATTCACCCTCTTGCCAAGAGTTGGATGAAAATCTATGCCACTCTCATGTCTGTCCTTCAAATATGAAACTACAGCCTGGAGGCAGTTAGCTTAGCTTAGCATAAAGGCTGGAAACAAGTGGTGACAGCAAGCCTGGCTCTGTGCGAAGGTTTAAAAAAAGTCCTCAAGGTGATGACAAGACAAAGTCTGACACATAATCCTCCTTAAAACCAAAACTTATTATTTTTTCACTTCGGTTCCTGTACAGATAAAAAATATATAAATAACGTGTTCAAATGTATTTACAGGGTCAAATCAGCGTGCAGAGTGTTTATGCACTAAACTTTCAGTAGGACGTTTTTGTTTATCCATACTGCAGAGTCGATAAACCAGTTTTTAGTTTGATAAATCATTTAAAAGTGTATCACATCATGTGTAGGGTGAAAAACTGTTTGCTGCTGGTTTTCAACACGGAGAAGAATTCAACAGCTGCTGTATTTTTGTCTCCGATCCGTATTCCAGCTTAAGCCGCCATTTATTTTCATAACTGTGTGTGTGTGTGTGTGTGTGTGTGTGTCCCAGTGAAGGATCATTATTGCCATCATTAATCACAGCAACACTCTCTCCAAAAGTGTGTTGACTTGTTCTCAGTGTGGTTACATGAACGTTTTTTACACACACACGTCTTAATCTCTCGTAACCTTTCCCCTGAATTTCCTTGTCATGCTTCTTGTATTCTTTTGTTATAAATCATGTTTAGGATTATTATTCTGATTATTTTTAGACTGTGCAACAGACCACTCTGTCTTCCTGCAAATAGAGTCGAAGGTCAAGAAGTCAAATAGATTTCTTGACCGTTAACGTCAAGATTTTAGAAATAAAGTCTCTGTTTGTTCTGTGTTTTATAGTTCTAACAGTGTTTATAACATTCTTTTTTGCTCAGTACAAAGCCAATATGGCATAGTGGAATAGTCTGGTGGCTGCAGTGCTCATTGCAGCCAACAATACAAAAGTGTGGATGGAGCTAAAGATATACTGACAGTTTTGATTCTCTTCAAAGCCTCACCAGTTATAGAAGTTAATCCCCTGCTGGCAGCATAAATGTGCTCTGTAAATCTCATGTCAGCCTTTTGATTTTGGTATTTGTTGTGAAGGAGGTCACCTGCCGATGGTGCTTGAAACAAGGTCAGAGGGTCACAATCTGGACAATCTGGGGAGCAGTTTTCAATTGATTTACTCTGGAACAAAGCGTTACATGGAAGGATGGACCGACGTCGTTAAACCGAAATTAGCGTTCTTTCTTTGTCTCCTATGTCTCTGCTCAACTCTTATTTCTGTCCCTGGCTCTTCTGAAGAGCTTCCAAAAAGTACTTAAAATGTCTGAAAATCGTATTAAGAACGGTCATTTCACCAGCAATTAAATCCGCATTTTGTCTGATTTACAAAATACAGCTGGACTTTTAAATCCCCACTGTCACTATCGGGTTCTGTCCATTGTTATATTTAATAACCACCAGCTGTGATCTGTCACAAACAGGCTTTTATTGTCATCTTTGAATTTTTATTGCAGCTTTCAAATGTGTCTTAATCTAAGTGCCAAGAAGCTTTGGAAGGTTTCAGGAAGCCTTTTCATGTGGATTTCTGAAACTTGCGGTCAACCACTTTCTGGTCCCGGTGCTGTCAGGGTGCTCTGACCTTGTAATGATGCTTGTAATGATGCTTGTAATGATGGTGATCCAGGAGTTGAAGCTCCCTCTGCTGTCTACTTCAGAGACAGAGACACACAAATGACAGGAAACCAGAATGTTATATGAACAGATGTTGTGTAGTGCGGGCTGCTGGCCACTAGATGGAGCTGAGAGATCACACTGTCCTGAAACTGCAGGAGAATTAACCTGTGTGTCTTTCTTCTCCTTAGATGGATCAATTGTCAGATGAGGAGGTGGAGGTGAGGGAGGAAGAGGAGGAGGAAGAGGAGGACAGCGATAAGGAGGACCAGGACCTGGATAAGATGTTTGGAGCCTGGCTGGGAGAGCTGGACAAACTCACACAGGTACACACGGTAGGGAAGTCCAGAGCTGATCTGCAAGAATATAATAATATAATATATCTTACAGTTATTATAATATAATGTTATAATATTGTGTCATAAGTTACATTAAAATCTGCTGATAATACATGGATGAATGGACTTCTGCCATGCAAACAAGCAAAAATGTGCACACATACGGTCACACACATGTTCATTTTCTTCTTCTTCTGTCTATTCAGAGTCTGGATGATGGATGTCGCCCAGAGCAACCCCCTCAGCAGAAAGCTCCCCTAAGACAAGAGACCAACATGGCCAACTTTTCCTACAGATTCTCCATCTACAACATCAATGGTTTGATAATTTTAAAACACACACATTTCCTCCTCCTGCTCTGTTATGGTCTGCCCGCCTTTCTCCTCCCCACGTCTCACATCCTGATACCTCTTGTGTCTGCAGAGGCGTTGAATCAGGGGGAGAACGTGGATCTTGATGCTCTCATGGCCGACCTCTGCTCGATCGAACAGGAACTCAGCACCGTCAACACCAAGCCCAACAGCATTGGCAGCATGGCTCGCCTGGGGTTGACCGACACCAAGGTACACACGTACATCTATGCAAAATGATCACCCACAATGCAATGTGACAATGCACATATGATTAAGCTTGGGTCTTGTTTTCATAGTGTGATTTTAGGCCATCGGTTATAATCACATTTCCTGTTGCTGTTCAGGATGAACATTTTCAAAACACTGAAAGCAGAGACTCATTCAGATGTTTGTGTATTCTACCTGCTAAAATTCAGTTTTGTTGGTTTTCATGTTCATGTCATTTTAAGGTGGCTTAAAAGTTTCAGTTAATATTTTCTTTATACATACAATGAATCTGTACGCACTCTTTCTTTCCGTCTCCAGGTCCGTCAGAAGCCTCCAGCAGGGCGCAGCAGCAGGCAGCAGCCAGCAGGGAGCAGCAGCGGTGGTGGTGGTGGTGGTGGTGGAAGCAGTAGTAACAGTGTTAGCGGTGGGGGGGGCAGCAGCGGGGCAAGCAGTAGCAGCAGCAGCACTAGAGCGTCACCCGCTGGCACTATCAGAGCTCCCACCGGGCATCATGGGAGACCGGCACTGGCCTCTAACTTCAGTCTTGACGACATCACCGCTCAGCTGGAGAAGGTACGTGCGAGGGTGGAAATGTATGGTGCTGTTTTTATATCCATCATTCATTTCAACAAAAACTCCCTCAAAAACACAAACTTTTGTTTTATAACATAAGAAATAAAAATGCCATACTTTGATATTTGTAAAGACAAAGACTGGTTGGCCCTGGGGGGGTGCTATTAGCAAGAGGTAAACATTTCAAACTTTAAGTAAACTTGACAAACCAATCATTGCCTCATCAGACTCATGGAAGTCTGGAGAAATCCAAGTATAAAGGGACAGAGACACAGTGGACTGTCTTGATTCTGCAAACCAATAGAACTAAGTCAGGGAGAACTGGAGGCAGGGCCTTGTACTGCTGCTCAGCAAAGACGGAAACCTGTTTCAGTGTTTTTCAGGTTGAACAATAGGTTTCCTCCCAACTGTGGTCAGTGTTTTGCTGCAGCCCTTTAGATACTGTATGTTTTTTCCTGTTGCGTAGGATTGTCTGGGTTGAAAACCAGTATGTTCATGGAAGAAACGATGGTGCATTGAAAATTATAGTTTTCCAGCAAAGGAGCAACATTTGTGAAGAGGATTCAAAGAAATCCAGTTACTCACCACTGCATAGCGATTAGTACCAACAAGGTCTTCAATACACTGCAGTTTTCATTAAAAAAGAAATAAAGCAGCTATCCCATGCCGACATGACAGCATTTGAACACAACCCAGAGGGGCAGGTTGCAAAGGCGACCACCTGGAAGAAAGTTATTGATGCTGTGATTACCTTGCGAATCCATCTTACCAGACTTCAAGTTATGCGTTTGTGGCTGAACCACAGAGGTTCAGACCAATCAGCGTCCTATGAAGAACTACTGGCAGCTAAGGGCGTGGTTTAGGTGTGACGACTGCGACCGTTTGTTTGAAAACAACAATGGCGGCTCCTAAAGAGGTTAGCGTAGATGCTGCTGTAACATCAGTTATATCAGGACTGGAGAGTATTTCGTCATTGAAAGAAGAGCAAAGAACAGCACTGAAGGCTTTTCTCGATGGAAAATATGTTTTCGCTCTTCTCACGACTGGCTTCAGCTCTCCTACTACGGCATATGGTTTGTTGACTTGATAGACAGATGGTTCATCCAGTCACCTGCCAAGTATTTTTTTGAAAGTTCCTGCCCTTTTCCAAACAGTTTCCAAGGACGACTTCTCAGATGGTTCTGTGTAACAAACCATCTGGCGCATTAATGCTCTGATCCACCGGATCGGTTTTTCGGGACCAGTATTGACCTTATTAAACTGTTATATGAGCTAGTATCAGATCGGTACCCGTTATCAGCCTGAGTTTATGTGTCGGAATCGGTATTGGGAGAGAAAAAGTTGGATCAATAACTGGCAACTCAAGATTTCTTCTGTCCCACAGTTTTTGATGCCATTGCCTTCAGACCACCACAAGCTTGATCAGACTTTGAGATTACACAACACAAGACTGATTCATCCAGAGTTTTGCCTGCATTATGTGTGAGGGGATGACGTGGCTACTCTTCGAATTGATAGTGTGAAACCTGTTTCATGCTGTCGGGCCAACATACCTGGTCAAATCACCTGAGCTCACCTGTGTTTGTTTTGTATGATGTATGAGCTCAACTTTTACCTTCTGTCCTCTGCTTACCCGCCAGGCGTCTCTCAGTATGGACGAAGCTGCTCGTCAGACCTCCTCCCACTCTCTTAGCTCCGCCTCCTCCTATACGTCGGCCACAATGCGACGGCCTGGATCCTCTCAGCGCCAACACCGACGCACCGGATCAGTCGGCACAGTCAGCGAACATGAGGTAACTTCAAAGTGACCTCAGCCTCTTTTTTTTGTGTTGATTCCTTTTCAGTCTCCACCAAACGTTTTGGCTTCTCCAGGTGTGAGAATGACAACCTGTGATTTCTCTTCTCCTTCTCTTGTTGTGCCACTTTAGGCGCGTTCAATTGTTCACTCCTCGCGCTCCTCCGTCACCTCGGCGTCCGGGGTTTCTGTTAACTCTGCTTCCTCCATGGACTCGCTGGACAGCGTTCTTCGCTCCAGTGAATCAGACAGTCAGCAGTCTTCAGTCATGCCCTCAGCTGAAGGAGCCAGTCATGGTCATCACAACACGGAGGTACATGCCCACTTTTTATGGACAAAAGAGTGAATGAATGATTTGTATGTTTGGCTGACATAACCTAACTTTGCTTCTTTCACACAAAAAGGGAATTCATGATGAATACACTATGCTTCAGCTTAAATATGTTTAAGATTAAGATGCAACTAATTGGCATACAAGATACAAGATTGGCACCATATTGGATTTCTGTTATTTTGTCCGTTTATATCAGTGACCTTAGGCTACATAAGAAACACCTCTCTGTACAAAACAATACAGTTCAACAACACTTCATCCTCCAAAATGATCACACCGTTGAATCAACACGTCTCTAAAACATTATAACCTTCATGAAGAGAGGATTTATTGCAGGACTGTTGTATTAGACTGCATTAGCTTGAGGTTGGTGTACCTAATAAACTGGTAACTGAGTGTGTACCCCCCCTCGGTTAACCAGAACACCAGCAGCCTCGTGATGGTGTGCTAAATCATGCTTCCACAAAGACATTATAGAAATATGAACTTGCTGCCTGAGCAGATGTTATGGTTAGCTAGCTAGTGGTCATGAAACACAATACGTTTAAGATGGATTTACAGCCAGAAACTAACAATATGTTTCCTTCTGTCACACAACACGCAAACATAGCTCAGGACCTCCAATATGGCTGCCAAGCAGTGCGTACATCACCCAAGTGCTCTCCTTTAGCTGCTTTGGGCTGATGGTGTTTTGAGTGGATCTACCTCACTAAATCCTGTCCACTAACCGGGATTGTGCTGAGTCTGCTATCGTTTCAAGCAGATTATGAAGAGATAATGTGCTTCAGCCGATAATTGCATTTAAAATACAGGGAAAATGATAAGCATACATACAGTTTTAGAATGGGTGACTCAAAGGGTAGGAATGTAAAGGACCATCATCTTTACATTACTTTTACTTTACTGCCTGTTGTTTTTAGATGGATTTCCCATCTTCGAGGCGGCAAGCTGTCTGCGGAAATCCATCACAATGAACTGTTGTCCAAGTGATGATGATGTGGGAAAACAATTTAAAGATTTAAAACTCCAGTATTGCAAAATATCACCAGTTTAATCAGGAGATTTTGTAACAACTTGCATTTCCAAAAAGATATATCGTTGACCCTTAGTGTCTTTTAACGGTAAATCACTCGTGTTGTTTCTCAGAGCTGCTGTTCTGTAACACGTCTTCTCCAACAGTCCACCCTTCCTTGCTGTTGAGTTTTTAATAGTGTAGGTTGTTTTAGGTTTTGCTGCAGTTGGCTGGCATTTTCTCCTACCGCTGGCTGTGTGCTGCTGACAGTTTCTGCTGCTTCAGGCTGTCTCCTCGCTTCTTTCATGATCAAAACCGCTCCGTTTTTTTTTCTATCCCACAATCCACTGAAAAGAAAAAGCCTGGTCATAATCTTCCCTGAAAACACCTACGGAGTCTGATGTGAACAATTCACGGCTGTGCTAGCAAAGTTACAATTACAGAGGTTGGTTTTCACCATGCGTTTTCTATTTCTATTTCTATTTCAAAGAAGAAACCCAGTGAGCTGCACTGCAAACACAAACCCCGTTCAGTGAGTACGAAACTGGGTTACTGCTCCAGTTCATCCAGTGCATCCACAGATACCACAGAGACCAGTGATGGAGAGAGAGAGAGAGAGAGAGAGTAAAGAGAGAAGAGGAGTGAAGGAATGAATAAAATTAGAATAATGAGCTGAGAGGCCAGAGTGAGTCAGCAAATGACTATAGATGATAAAGGAACAAGGGAAGGCGCTGATGGAAACTAAAAGGGCGAACGTAGAGAGAAGCAAAGATGAGATGAAAAGAAAAAGTAGGAACACAGAGAAGGAGAAGGAGAGAGAAAACAAAAAGAGAGGGATTAGAGGACAGGATGTGCTGTGGTGGTTTTGCCCAGAGCGCTGCTCCCATGAGTCCAGCTCATTAGAAACTGGGACTGCTGCACTTTGAATCACTGAGTCTTTCTCTCCTGTACAAACTCACTCTGAGTGTTTATTAAGGGCAGTAAAAATAACATTTTAGGACTCACTAAATCCCACATTGAACTGGTTCAACGTTAAATTGAGCTTTGATTGTCAGATATAAGCTCTCTAATCAGAGCAGCGCTGTGTCACCAATGCTAGCTTGAAATGGGACTCAGGAGTTTATTGTTTTTGGCTACATTTGTAGTCTAGTACACAATATCCTTTGCCTTTCAACATGATGCCAGGTAACGAGAGGAGAAAAGACAGCTAAAGGTCACTGACAAGCTTATCATTAGGCTTTAAAAAGGTTAGGGTACAGGATACAATTTAGATTTAAACTATTAGTTGTCCAGCTGGATTGCCAGCCACCATCTTTGTCAGTTACTACAAGAAAACCCTAAAAGCTGAGGTGGGACGAGCAGCAACTTGAGACACCTCTTCAACAAGCAAACACAAAATTTAAAATCAAAAATCTACCTCTTTCTGCATGATAGTTTGTATTATTTGACATGAGGAACCCCCTGCATTAAGCCTGCATAAGGCCTCTGCTGCCTTACTGATTGATTACAGTGTGATGAATGGAAGATACATTATTTGTCATGAAGAGGAAGATAGTGGATAGCAGGAAAAAGCCCATTTTGTATTTTACAACACTGATGGGACAAACAAAAGGAGCCTTAAAGGGTATTTCTGGTATTTTTAAACCTAAAAATTTGGGTCTAAGTGACTAATACTTAGCAAAGGTTTTGGAATTGGTCCAGAACATTATGGAAAGGATCCCTACAGAGACAGACCTTTTTTGTTGAAGAGTAAGATTCTTTTTGTTTAACCAGAAACACCGTCATCTTCCTCACCTCTCACGAGACTTCAGAGCGAGACTTTCTGTTTCTGGTTAAACAAAATCTTACTCTTTAACATAAAAGTCTGTCTGCAGAGATCCTTTCCATAATGTTGTCAGACACTTAGAATAACAATATCTTAACTTACAAAAAAGCTTTTTTCCTGCTTTTTGAAAATGTATTTTCCTTTTTGAAGATAAATGTTAAAAATCTCAAGAAAAAGAAATTGTTATGTATCGTACTCTCTTGTGACATTGTGGAAGTGCCTGTGGTGATGGTACCATATCTACAATATGCAAAATGAACCTGTAACTGATTTTTCAGCATGAACAGGCTCCACAGTTAGAACTAAAGTCTGTGCACATCTTGACATACAGGTAAATTAGTTGCAGCAGATACCGAACGCACAGAATATTTAACATTACAGCCGGCGAGTCGCCTCACACACACGTATCACACAGGAAGATACGCTAGCAAAGTCTTCCTGTGTAGAATATAGCAGCTCTCTCTTCCTGATTACTGTGTCCTAGAGGGGATCAACACACACACCACACACATGTGCACACACACTTGGATGTTTTTGGTCAGATCTTGGCCAAAGCGAAAAGCTGACCGTAATCGTGTGTGTGTGTGTGTGTGTGTGTGTGTGTGTGTGTGTGTGTGTGTGTGTGTGTGTGTGTGTGTGTGTTTGACCTAAATATTATTTTTTTAATCTGTGGTTATCAAGAGAGAACTAATGCTTTCTATAAAATGGTTTCTAGTGATTGAAGCGCGTGCGCACACACACACACACACACACACACACACACACACACACTCACGAGATTGTTAAAGAAGAGAACAGATAGTGTTTGAAAATAAAAGTGTAGATTTATTTTTACTTATTTATTTCTAGCAACACTAAATGGAAATCAGATTTCAACAACATCTCTCGTTGGAACAAATTAAGATAAGATTCATTTAAACAAACAATTAAATTAAATTAAATATTTTTATTCTGAAACAAAAGTACTGTGAAATATAATGAGAGTATTGAAATATCAGTTCAGAAAAGTAAACTGGAATTGGACCAATATTTTAGGAAACTGAAGGAAAAACATGTCTGACTCTTCCACCACCCTGACAGCAGCAGCTCTGCTTTCCACCACAAACGACTTCATGTTTCTCAATGTCTCTTTTAGTCCAGTACAAAGGTCAGGACCCAGTGTGGCTCCGTACTGGACTTGCTCAGTAGGAGCCTGCTCGGGGTGAACTGGTGACTCACGGCTCCGCTGCACGTGCACGTATGTGGGCTGATTAAATAAAGCTCACTGAGGCCACATCTGTGGAATTCACATTGTCAGTAAATATGAGTAATATAGTAAATAATTTAGCAAATAAATAATTAATAAAAATCTGTCTGGTATCCTGCTGGCCTGGAGTTAAAATCCTGTGTGTGTGTGTGTGTGTGTGTGTGTGTGTGTGTGTGTGTGTGTGTGTGTGTCCTGTTTCCTACCAGTAAACCCTGAAGCAGTAGTGACTGTATACTTGTTTCT
Organism: Macquaria ambigua; assembly: GCA_008360985.2. Classification (NCBI taxonomy): domain Eukaryota; kingdom Metazoa; phylum Chordata; class Actinopteri; order Centrarchiformes; family Percichthyidae; genus Macquaria; species Macquaria ambigua. Next base: position 146,704 of record VMKM01001283.1, on the reverse strand, counting down.
ATTTGAATTATTTAACCTTTATTTCCCAAAAAAATGTCCACTTTAGTTTGTAGTCTCAAGTATAGTGAGGCATCAGCGTGCTTTTTATTCCATAAACAGCGTAATAGCAGGGTTTGTACAAAGTCTTAAAAGCTTAATTTTAACCGTTATGTTAGGAATAAGCTTGAATTCGAATATACTCCTTGAAAAATGCTTGATTTTTCAACATAATCTGGTGTTTCATCATCGACACAATCACTCATGTAAACCAAAAACCTTTTAATATTTGAAATGAAACGATCCCTGTCGTCATATTTGTTTGTTGTCTCTGGAAATGTTTGGTTTAGGTACCTTGACAGTGCTTGAAAAGTGTTTGAATTTAACTCTTAAAAAGCTGTACGAACCCTGTAATAGACTCTGAGTGAGAGCTTTGCAGTACAGTTTGTAGTCTCGCTTTGTCACAACCTTCTCTCAGAGAATAAACACTGACAATCTGTGTGCGTAAATATGACAACACGGCCAAATTTAAACTTTTAAATAGTGATCTTTGTATATTTGATTCCATGGCAGTTAAGATGTTAAAGAAAACTAAAGTTCAGAGTGTGGGCTTCCAGGTGTCTCCAGCAGTTACAGTGAAGTTTGATAACAGAAAGAGTCTCATCAAACGTGAAGGTCAGTTTTGGTGTCAGTCCCTCAAAATCAAAGCGCGAGGACGTATTTTTAGAAACTTTATTTTAGATCAACATTCAACCGTCATACAGGAGAGAAGAAAGAAGAGAACTTCTATTCCTACAAGAACAGGAATTATACCAGAATGCAGCAGCTTTAATAGACCAGATTACCTTAACAAAAGTTGGGTTTTAAGCAAGTGCTAAGCACCTCAACTACATAGTAAAACAGTTAATTCAGTTCCTCTCATGGCCACTAGATGTCAGTTCTAAGAAAAATCAACTAAACTGAAGTCAATGAGAAAACTCAACACTTCTCTCTTTGTTTTGTTTTTTTTCAAATGAATTTTAGCTCAATAGTTCTAAAGTAAATTAAATACTTCTTGTACGTTCTGTCTTTTTGTCACAATTCTACAAATTCTTCAATAAGGCTTAAAAAGAGGGGTGTGTCTGAGAAGGTATTTGCTTGATTGACAGGGATTCTCAGTTTGTAGTGCTTGCCACCTCAGCTCCTCCCAGGTTCCACACCGTTTGATCAAATGAGGATTTTCTGGATCCAGTAACTGACAAATATTGCCCAAACCCAAACTCCCGGTTTCAAAAAGTCCCTTCAGAGACCTGTGGGTGACACGCAGACTATACATCCTGATCTTGATCAATGAAAGTGCCTATATGTTGAGATGAAAATGGCATGATTTCAAATTTAAGTCACCCTTTCTTCTTTAGGAATCTTTTTTAAATCACATTGTGGGAAAGAAATTCAGAACCTGTGAGTAGACTGAGCAGGCAGGTCGAAGAAAAGTGAGCTCACAAGAATTAGATGAAAGCACTGCATCACAAATTAAACATCACAGCCTGGTGATAAACAACAGGATCAGGTGGATTTTCTTCTTGAGGTGCCTTCATCACGGGCAGCTCATGATCTTAGTTATCCAGTCTGGATGAAAATAAGCTTTCAGGTACTTCATATGACTGTTGATTGACGTGTGTCTTAACATTTCCTTTCCATCCCAGCGTACCTTTATCGTGACTGTAATCTGTTTATTATGTGGACAGTTCTCCTTTACAGGTTTCAACCTCTGACCACTCAGTCAGTGACGTTGGTGTTCCTCTGCTGCTGATCTCTGCTTCACCACACAGCTTTCTGCTAAACTGCCACATCCAGTCAATCAAACGCCAGATTAATTCACCGGGACTCTCTCTGTCTCTCTTTTTAAAGCACTCCTATCTGGACAGGGAAACCTCTCTGATTCTGAGAAACATAGCAGGGAAACCTTCCCACCTGCTGACCAAGGTGACACCACATTTCACTACTGCACGCCCCTTCCTCTCCTCTTGCATGGCAACACCCCGTCCCCCTTTGTATCTCCATGCATGAGTAAATGAGCATGCATGCCGTTTCACTTGGGATGCTGCATCAGGAGTCGTGGCCACCGTGCATGTTAACCATCTCCTTCTTTCGCCATCTCCTTCTAGTGTTGGAGAGGGGGCAGTTTGTGTGTGTTAGTGTAGTGCACAGTGATGTGTCCCGTTTGGCTGCAGAATCCTGGTGTATAATCCCAAAGCTTTACAGAAGCTGCGATACAACTTGGTTTCCCCATGGGGTTTCACAAAGCTCTTACTTTTGTGGTAATTTAGCTGTGCCAGTATGCTGAGCAACACTAGTGTGACTGTAGCCGGATTAAAACGACCAGTCTGTGTTCATTTGGTCTGTCATGATGTGGAATGTGTCAAAGCCTGCAAGGCAGAAATGCACTGGAAATGTCAGATGCATTTTTAAAGTGGCTTCTAATGACTGAACACACAAATAAAATGAATAAAATGGAACAGCAGCTTGATTTCCATGCATGAGCAAACAGTGATAGTGATAATAGTCAAAAAATACAAATGAATCACTCAAAAAGGCCATTATTCCTTATAGAATATACAAACTTTGGCTTTGCACTTTTTACTTGCACCTTGTTTTGTTCATAGTGGGGCACAAAAGTAGGTAAATATAAAATATGCAGTTTTATATTTATGAACATCAGTCATAACCAGCCTTGTTTAAAGAGGCACTGGACACTTAGACATGTTTTTAGAGCTGTAAACTAAATGATATGACTGTGCTGGGATGAAACGCACCAATGCTGGTGTTAATATTGACGTTGAAAATGTCTCAACACGCCATCTACTGTTTTAAATCAGCCCTGAACCTGCGAGACCAATGCTGACTTATAGAGTCAGCCGGATGGGACCTGTCTACATGATGAAATGTATATAACAAAAAAGAGAGAGGATCACCTCATCAGTATGTTTAAGTAACAGCCGTGTCTGTATGACACAAGCCATAAAATTTACTTAGATCATATTTTAAGATGCTACAAATTATATCAGCTACAAAAAAAGCCTGAAAAGTCGGCAGACCGGTGCATTGCACACGTGTGTCTGGTTTGTAAATAAGGATTTATAATTCACTCGTCTGTTGTGCTGATTAATGGGGCTCAGCGGGTGGACGTGCCTGCGACAGAAAGGCCTCATTTGTGTCATATGACTACTCAGATTCAAAAGTGTTGAGTGACCAAACATACATTTAGCTTAAAAGTAAAAACAAACATTCGGACAAAACATGAACACAATATAATCCAAGCCGGTCACCAAATGTCCTGTAGAACAGCTGCAGAAAAGAACATCCATTCAATGTATTCATTCTGTAAAGCTTTGTGAATACACATTACTGTGTTCACCTGTGCATTTGTGGGGAGAAAACATTCCTTGTGTAAGCAGAGGCATGTGCCACTACATGATACTGTTTCTGCATCTTACACAGAACCTCTTTTAACAAACTTCACCAGCAAACAAGAACCAGAGTTGAGTTGCTTTCAGTCACATCTGCAGCCGGAGTGCAGACGCCATTTTGCTTTATTTTTCTTTCTATGAAGCATGAAGGTTTGCTTTGTTCAAGAATAAGAAAAGGCTTGAGTGAAAGCAAACTGTACCTGACTTCAGGTGTGTACTGTGTGTGATATATGACTGTTTCATTGCCATCAGGACTGAAGAGTCTCACAAGGATGCGATCACACAGGAGTCGCCCATGAGAATACACCAAATTGAAGTACTGCTGGCTGAGTGATCTGCATATCAAATCACAAAGGCCCAGCTGATCCGTTGTGTCTGTTGTACATATAGTTGTCACAGCAGTTTTGCCTCTAATTGGATGGTATAGAGATAAAGTGCCAGTGATGGAAACAGTCACACTGCAAACAACTCATGAGTGTCACGCTAAGCTGCTGACACACATCCTGTGTGATCGTGCTGTGAGACTGCAAACAACACTGTTTGTAATGAAATGTTTGGGATGGTAATAAGAATAATGATGACGTTGGAATTACTCACTCATGTTTTATGAAACTAAGCACAGGTAAGTGTGACAGCCAGTGCTTCTGTGTCTGCTTTTATCTGCTTAAAATCAGTTGAGGATCGTACTGTGTGTTCCCATGAAACCATCTGAAAAAGCTGCATTTTAAACTCTACAACGAAAGGAAAAAGGTATAGGTTTTCTAACACAATACTTCATATGTGATTTACAAACTGCAAGCGTTTGTGTTTGGAAATTGCAGTAACCGGTGTAGAGAAGATATTATCTTTTCATACGCATTGTTGGGAAACTATTGTTTGTGAGTATGTTGTTTTCTGTTGCGGTGATGTGTGTGTGAAGTGCTGCTCCAGTTTTGCTCATATTTTGTGCTCAAAAGACAAACTGGGATACATGTGGAGAGCTTTTTCTTGTTAATGTCCATTAGAAATACACAAGAAATGTGTTATTAGATGCAGAAAGTATGCACTACTTCTCAGGCTCTGCTCATTGTCTGTGATGGGAAACTGTGACTCCTAGTCCATGCTGCTGTTTATTGCACGTTAAACTGGGTTTAATTTAACCCTTTGAACTAGTAGAAAAAGAAATAGTCCGCCAGTGCCTACACATTGGTACTTTTGCTTATTGTGATGTCATTTCCCAGATTATCTTAAAATGCTTCATATCCCAAAACTCTGTACAACCTATAAGCTAAAAGGCTGTAAGTCATTAAACCTTAATAAGTGATTAACGTGTCATTAATTAAAACAGTGCCACCACGTTTTCCACCACACGTAATGTAATGATGTCATCAACTTGCGACACGATGATGATGATGTTTCAGCTGCAAAAAGAATGAATACTCCACCTATATCACCTTTTATTTTAGATCAATTTAAACATGATTATGCAAACAACGACCTCCTGCTGGCGGCCTCGAACTGGCCGGTCCGTTTTCAAAGGGTTAAGAATCTTTAAGTTCAAGTTCAGTGTGTGCAGTCTGCAGAGTGTAGTTGCTAAGCAGCCTTGGTTTGTTCTGTTTGGTAATGAGTGTTTGGAGCTTAGTAGATGAGCCTGGTGCTAGCTAACACCGATCAATGCAGATAATGAGACTAGCTACTACTCTAATTGTTGTTGTTGTTGTTCAACCCAGATCAGGATGCTGGTAGAGATCAGCCTTTTCTGGGCTCTGGCTGTAGAAATGACTCGTGAAATAATGTGACGAATATGTCGAAACTTGCCATTTCAGTTTAGCCATGCAACATAATGTACATGAATGTCCTTGGATAGATAACCTCTTGATAATATGTGGCTGTAATGTGACTCAGCTCTTAAGCTAAAGCTGCAGGCTTCTTAATGGCTAACGGCAAAGTTTTATTTATCTGGGGGGTGGGGGGGCATTAGCTAGAGAGTAAAGTAAGGAGGCTTTATTCTGATTGGATCGGCATTGTCATGATTTGATTGGATGATAAAGCAGATGAGGCGGTTTGATTGGATGTTAGAGGAATGTGCCAGATCTGCAGGGGATAATCTGCTTTGGTGCAGACGGGGTGATTCCCTGTAGCATCATATATACACACACATGCACACACACACACACACACACACACACACACACACACACACACACAGCGGCTGGCTGGCGTTTTGGCTGTCTTTGTATAGACATAAATCTGTTCCTCCTTTTATCAACCTGTTTCAGTTTGGAGGAAAAGGAATATCTTCTAAACCTCCGGGGGTTAAAACTGAGTTTGGGATCAAGCAGACCTCAGTAGCAAACATTTTAAAGCTCATAGTTTGACATCATCTAACAGACATCCCTGAATTATCAAATTATCAAATACTCTGTGCACCATTGTATTGGACAGTATTGGATTTTTAGAAATGGCTCAATACTGGCTCCAGACATCAGTCTAGGCCCAGTGGGTCCAAATTAAGTGAATGTAGTCAGATTAATGTTTTACTTTTAAGATCCATTTATCAGCAGCTGCCATTGGCTTCAAATCCAGCTTCAGCCAAGATAACCCATCTCTTCGTCTTTCAGCGTTTCCTCCCTGCAGTAAGTCTGACTTCACTGATTCGTGGCATAAAATGCTCTGAGCCGCCGCCGAAAAACGTGATTCTGTTTTAATTTGTAGTCCCAGATTAGAGTGGGCGGGGCCACGATGGGCCCCGAGATTCCAGGCAGATTATGAGCGAAGGGGCCAGTCTAATTCATGCAGCAGTGATTAGACTGAGGGTGTAATTATCCCACTCATGCACGCGGCACAGCTGTGAAGTGTGTGTGTGTGTGTGTGTGTGTGTGTGTGTGTGTACATGTATGTGCTGTATGTAGGCTGCAGCATGTGTGTAGCTCTGCATGTAGCGTACTCTTTCTGTGTCAGTGTTACACTGCCTCAGCAATAAATGCAATCCACCCACACACTTTCTCGTTCACACACACACACACACACACACACACACACACACACACACACACACACACACACACACACAGCTGGCCCACTTTTGCTGCCTCTATATACCCTAAGTCGGTATCGCTCCGCTCTGTTTTGAGCCTACGGTGGCTCAGGAGCGACACATTCCTTATAACGTCAAAGGCAGCAGGATCTTTTCCTGGGCAGAAGCTAATTTTAGCGTCTCTATAATGTAGGTCAACTGAATATCTAAGAGATGGAGAGAAAACGTTTATGCTGCAGGCTGGAAAATGACGGTGATGACAGTGAGAGGAGGTCTTGTCTGTGGTGGGCAGCACAACAAGAAAACTGAGTAGAAACTGAGCATTTTGTGTCCAAATGCAATAAGAGGCCAGTAAAGACAGATTTGAGCTTAATGGATAATCATAGATGATTTAATTGGTTTTTCTTAATGGATAGAGTGGTAACCCCCCTTAAATTTGACTAATTAATTAATTATCCATTTATTATCCCATTAAAATACTTTAATTACACCACTATTAATGGGTAAATTAATGGTATTTTAGGGGATGCTTTGGAGGAGATCTTGATTTACCAAATTTCACGGCCATCTGTCCAGCAACAATCAAGATATGAAATCAAGATAGAGTGACACCGCCATTATCCATTAGCATGGCTAAAATATGTAAATAACAAGATTATAGAAGTGATTACCGATGATTACAAATCATTATAAGGAAGTAGAAAACAATAGTGGAAGGAAAACAAAAGAGATATTCAGCAATAACAACCATTCGATATAATATATAATATATATATAATTTAAATTCTTTAGAAGTAAAACAGTCCAGATTCCTCTGATAATATTGAGAGTTGTGAGAATGATTCAGAGTAACCTTACAGCTACAAAGCACCCTACATTTGAACATGTGGAAATCAAACTTGTAACCCTGGGCAGTGCCTTGCACTAGCATGCTTTGTGAGTGTGATGATGAAGATGTTGAAGGCCGAGACGACGGGGACAATAATGATTCTGATGGCTGTAATGATGAAGATGATGATAACTGATGTCAGCTCCTTCAGGCGTGTAATATTCTGTTGATAAGGAATTGTGAATGCTAGCTAAAACACACTTTAATGCTAACTGACACAACTTATAATATAGTGTCAGTTAGCATTAAAATGCTAATTGACGCGGCGTAGAACAACGTTACATGACGGGTGTTTTAACATTCCCTGGCTACCTGTATTATCTCATTCACTAACGTTTTAACAAATATTTTTAGCAGTCATTAACATTTTGACTTTTATCCCACAGCTACTCCTTTAGTTCAAATGTTAAAAGGCCCCAACAGATGATGTATTATATATTTTGTCAAATTTAATCCTCTGATCTACTTTTTGTCAGATTCAAATCTCCACTTATTATTTTTAGCCGTATTTAATCGCTAAAATAGGTGTTACGTAAGTCTATTGTCTGTGCATCTGCTAATTGACAATGCTAGATTTATGTAATACCAATAACATTTTTTTAAAGTTTGTGACTAAATATATATTATCAGACTTGTGCTGTGACCTGCCATTAACAATTCTGCTTTCATTTTTACCGTCTTTTCAATTCCCCCCATTGTAAATGCCAACAGCCACATACATGTGTTATATCAAATGAATAACATACATGTATTTTGACAGATTTTGTCATATATGATTATTTAAAACCTCTAGCTTGTCCTTCATTTTACTGTACACCATTATGTCCAATACAATGGTGCATTTATTTATATTATTTTTAAGGTTTACTGCTAACCAAATTGTAAGAGCATAGCATTTTAACAGCATTGGCTATTTTAAATCTGTACATATATATATTTTTGCTATTATATTTATTTTTCCACACATCCCATGCAACTCCTCTGATTTAAATATTATCAAGGCTCTAACTAACTGAAACAGTATATTTTCTCCACATTTATTAACTGATTTTGTGTCTGTTCATTGATTCAAATGCAAGTTTTCTTATATAATAATAATAATAATCTTTAGTTATAGAGCACTTTTCAAAATGCAAGTTACAAAGTGCTTCACAAAGACCGCAAAATAAAACATTCAAGTCATGAAATCAAGAAAACAGATACCAATACAAAATAAAAACATTAAAAGAGAGAACATTTAAACTCACGTAAAATCAGGAATCAGATCTGACAAATTAAAATACCATCACTGATTTTTATTCACATTTAATTCCACAGTCTAGTCTGTTTGATACTGAACTGCCTTTCATGTAAATCCTCAATTAGAAAAAAAAACTGATTGTGGTACCTGTTGTGTGAAGATCGATATATTACAATGATTTTAGCCAAAGTTAATCTTCTGTCAACCTTCGCTACAGGCGTTAAGCCCAACCAACAAAACATAGGCTAGTCCTTATGAAGCCGTTCATGAGCTTAAATACTGTAGGATACTTTGCTGCTGCTGCTTTGAGACTTTGGGTCTTTTCTGTGTGTGTGTGTGTGTGTGTGTGTGTGTGTGTGTGTGTGTGTGTGTGTGTGTGTGTGTGAGAGAGTGTGTGTGTGTGTGTGTGTACTTGAGGGGGTTTTGGGGGATGCTGATAAGGAGATTGGCTGCTAATCTCCTCTTCCTTGTCCCCATCATCTTCAGTTCATTCTGCCGTTTCGCTCGTTCACAATACGGATCCTCTTGTGTCTCTCTGTGTGTGTGTGTGTGTGTGTGTGTGTGTGTGTGTGTGTGTGTGTGTGTGTGTAAGCTGACTGGCTAAAGTGGAGCACCTCCACTAAGGCATTCAGACACTCATGTGAAGTGGCTGGAAAGATACCCCTTAAAATTGTGTGTGTTTGAGAGAGAGACGACAACTGAATGAAGAGCGCGAGACGAGGACAGAACGACAAGGCTGAAAACAAAATCAGATAAAAGAAGTGGAAAGAGGAGAAGACGGCGCTGCGAGGAGCGAGAGGGGATTGGAGAGACTGCGGGAGATGGGGGGGGGGGGGCATGAGAGCTTGAGATAAAGAGATCAGTGCCTCTGCATGTAAGTTGGCAGCAACAGCAGCAACGCCCCTCCCCCACAGCCCCGTCCATCTCTACTTCCCCTCTCTCTTCCCTCTCAGTCCTTCTATCTCGCTCGGCCAGGGAGGATGTGACAGGACAAGGTAGCATCTTTCACTTTGATTTACCAGCCAGTCGGGGAATGAGTCAGTTAGCGAGTCACTAAGCCAAACAGTCAGCTGCATCACTAACCAGGCGATCAGTTAGTCTGCTGTCAGTCACTAGGTGTCCTATTTAAACTGCCAGTCAGATATTAGTTTTCTATCTTTCTTACTCTATTTATGTCTACTTGTGTTTCTGTTTCTACTCTTATTTTTGCTTCCAGGTCTTGTGTGTGTACCTGGCACTCTTTCTCTGCTGGATTTAAGGCCGTCTGACTGCTTCTGCTCCTCCATCCACCGTCCATCCTTCTCCGCTGCCTCTTTCTACTGTTTTATCTTCCTCACAGCCGGTTATCTCGGCTCCATCGGCGGGAGTTTGCGCCGAATCAAACTGAAAGAGACAGAAGCGTGTTATTGCAGATCAGGAGCATCTCGCTGCTGGACTTTTACACTTTCTCATGTCTCCATCCGTCCTCTAGTTTGTCGGCTGCAGTGTCAGAGAAACACTGGCATTGCTTCCAGTTTGAGCGTGCGTGTGTGTGTGTGGGAAATTTGGATAATCCTCCTTCAGAGAGACAATAACTATCTACCAACATGTAGCGTCCGAGCATTAATCCAATCTCATTCCCCTGCAGTCACAATAATACAGAGATGATGATGATGATGATGATGATGATTATGAAGAGGAGGAGGAGGAGAAGCAGGTTTTGTCTGATGATTCCTCACCGTTTGGGCTCCTTGGGCAGTGCACCTCTGTCTTGTTGGGACTAACTTTGGGCTGCTGTTTTGGGGGAATAATCTCTGCTTTTATCAGCTTGTTTTAGAAACTATTAGCATGATAAATATCCATCCGGAAGATGCTTAATGAAACAGGAGTAATGTGTTAGAGCGAATGGCGAAGACCGGGACTCTGGCAATAACACTGGGATTTTCTGGACTTTGTGGGGGTTTTTTTAATACCAGTTTTCTTTGGTGCTAAGCAGACACAGAAGTGCTGGTTGTTTAAGAGAAATCAACTGCAAACAAACAATGAATTCCTGTTGGAGGAGTCAGGTAGGTGACAGGACAAGAGTGGATTTTTATGAGCATGTGCGTGTACTGATACTGTCACTGCTATTGGTTTCTATTGACTGACCGGTGTACAATGTGTGTGTGTGTGTGTGTGTGCAGGAGGAGCAGGCTGCCAAGCTGAAGGCAGACAATATCCGAGTCGCCCTGGAGAAGATCAAGGAGGCCCAGGTTAAAAAGGTGAGTCTGGTTCACACACACTGGTTCACACAAATAAAGATGCTGCAGAAATATGTGTTGTGCATATTTGTGTGTGTGTGTGTGTGTAGTTTGTGTGTCTGTTTGTGTGCATGTGCCTATTTGTGTGCGTGTCTCTGCGTCTGGCACGTGTCCAGCGGACTCGGTTTTCTGGGTCAGGTCAGTGTTACTCCACATTGGAAGCTCCGGTCAATGACAGCTGTGGTCAACACACACACACACACACACACACACACACACACAGCACTCAACATAATGACCATTGCACATTAAGTCCCAATCCCACAGAGAGAGAGAGACAGAGAGAGAGAGAGACTGGATTAACAACCTGGATTTATTTCACACAGACAGAACTCCAGCTACCTGTCTGTGTGAGTCTGTTGAGTCTAATCGTCTGTATGTTGATCCTGCACAAAGCTCCAAAAAAGTGACAGTGAATGTTTCTGCACCGTCTCTCTCTCTCTCTCTCTCACACACTCACACACACACACACACACACACACACACACACACACAAAGCAGTATCATTTAAGAGGTAATTAACGATAAGATGGTCAAAAGATTACCATAGGAAAAGGCAAGTCTTCATTTCATGGGACCTTCAGCCTCATTTATACTAGTATGTACATGAGAAATACTTTAATTTGATTGGCTGGTAGGTGTCAAAAGTATAAACGGTGCACATGCACAAAAAAACTCAAAGTGGTGTTTATAAAAGCAGAACGTGCTGTGATAATGTGTGCAATTTACACATACTGGATAAATATGAAGTAATACTGCTCTCTGCCTTCACTTTGCCATACTGGGACACCTCATTATGCATTATTACTACCTTACTGTACAAGCTTCTGTCGAAAAACTAGTTCAGTACTTTAGTAGAGCTGCTGCCATGACAATGAAAGTGTTCGACCTCTGAGGAGCAATCTGGGGGTTTGTTTCTTTCTGAATTAGTAAAAAGTAATGTAGTTTAAATATTTAATGCCGTAAACTCTGTGAAGCCTTTTAGCGACAAGGTTGCTCCATTTCATTTCATGAGAAAACAACAAAATGCAATTGTCTGCAGAACTGGATTACTGTAGGACAATACGCACAAATGGTGGCCTGACAACCAGAATCAAGAATTTGATGTAGAGCTGTCATAACTTGATAATAACATATCTTCTCTCTTTCCTTCTCTCTTCATAGTTGGTGATTCGCGTTCATTTGTCAGACGAGAGCTCAAAGACCATGATGGTGGACGAGAGACAGACAGTCAGACAGGTATGACTCGGACTCGCATTAAGCTTACAGTCGGGATGCAGTAACAGTAATGTAGCTGAAGCAGTTAGTTTGAAAAGCAGTGGCTGTTACAGTAGAAGTCGTAGTAATAATAAATAATACAAGCAGGAAAAGTAGCAGCAGTTATACATTTATTATTCATTTGTATTATTACTACAAGTATTATTATTAGTAGTAGTAGTGTTGTTAGCAATACTTCTGTCTTTCGAGTAGCAGTTTCATAAGCAGTATTAGTACTAACATCATCATTAGCAGTAGTAGTAATGACATCATTAGCAGCAGCAGTACTAGCATCATTAGCAGTAGTAGTAATGACATCATTAGCAGCAGCAGTACTAGCATCATTAGCAGTAGTAGTAATGACATCATTAGCAGCAGCAGTACTAGCATCATTAGCAGTAGTAGTGCTGTTAGTGCAGTGTTATACTCAGTGTCTCCTGTTCTTCAGGTTTTGGACAGTTTGCTGGAGAAATCTCACTGTGGTTACAGTCCAGACTGGTCACTGGTGGAAACCATCAACGAGCTGCAGATGGGTGAGCGCGCGCGCACACACACACACACACACACACACACACACAGACACATGCTATTTTGTCCTATTAACTACTGAAATGCTCATACAGTTTTTGCTGGCTGCTAGATCTCAGTTAGCAGTTGCGGCAGCTTAAAGTGTTTTACGCCCCACAATCTAGCAATGTATAGAGCTTTATATCCGTGGCCCAGAGTGAGCAGAGGTTCATGTAAAACAGACTGCATATTTCAGCTGATTTAATTAATAATTAATGCACCCTGATTTAGTTCAACACAAACTAGTAGTAGTGCAACCTATTCCAGATTTCCAGGTGCGTGTGTGTTGAGGGAAGGGCATTATTGAGTATATTTGTATTTGTAGTCAGTGACATTGTGTCCAGCAGTGACTATCAGACAGCACAGATAGTCAACCACAAAGAGGGGGGGGGGGGTAAGATGCGTGTTTGCCAGCACAAACTGTACTACGAGCTTCAACTCCACTTAACACTCTTTGAGACACACACACACGCACACACAGTCTTTATGTAGGTCCGGTGCAGTGATGCGTGTGATCTAACCTACATCTTCAGGGCTTCTGCTGAACAGCCAGTCAGCATCGTTATGAAAGAGAGAGAGAAGGTAAAGTGTAGCTCGTTCTGCCACGTTCAGCCAAACCTGAACCTCTCGTCGTTTACACAAATCTACTCCACGTGTGTTTCTAAAACCTGGGCTGGAGGCCAGGATTTGGCCTTAGAAAGATTTAAATTGGCCTCTGTGTCAATTAAGGGAAAAAGTGGTGTCTGTAGCTGGTGGGGGGGCAAACCCTTTTACAGCACCCCCTACACACACACACACACACACCAGCACCATCAGCACCCTGCTGAGTGCCCTTTGGCAAGAGACTGACTTCCTGTCAGATCGTAACCTCTGACCTCTCACTGCTTCTACCCTACAGGAAATAACAGTGGCACATAATAATTATGATCATAATGAGAAGAACAATTATTATTATTAGTGTAGTCATAGTAGTAGAAGCAGCAATATTTGCTGTTGTAATAGTAAAATGAATACTAACACTTTAATTATTATAAGTATTAGTTTCCCATCCAAATAAAAGAACAACACATTAATCAACGTTCCTCATGATTACTGAGTTATTAAAGTCTTATTAGCCTGCAGTAGAAGACAGACTGGCTCAGTATTGTAATCATTATTATAAACTATTAGCTTTTTATGACTTAAACATATGTGTAGCCCTTGAACTACAGTGGTAAACTGCTCCATCTCTCAGACTGATGTGTGATAAATGATGACCTACTGTAACTGACATGAGTAAAATTATCAGGGACACACTGCACTGTTGCAAAAGGTCTTGGATCTTTAGTTCTTTTGGAACTATAAGGTGCTTTAGCCCAGCTTGGGGACAGAAACACACTCAGTTTAAGAGCCCTGACAGTGACGTTGTTAATACTCAGAATAGAATAGAACTGAAGTTAAGTTGAAATACATTAATGTAGCCTACAGAACAGGACTCTACATGCTGACTATCGCTGCGCAGCACAGAACTAGATGACAATGTCTTACATTAATTCTACAGTATGCTCCAAGTAAAAATAACTGAATTAAAGAAATTCACTGAAATAGCGAATTCACTCTGCGCAGAGCGGATTTTTGAGGATCATGAGAACCTGGTGGAGAACCTGCTGAACTGGACCAGAGACAGCCAGAACCGCCTGATGTTCACCGAACGCATTGAGAAGTACGCTCTGTTCAAAAACCCGCAGGTGAGATGCATGTACACACATAAACACATGGGAGGCTTCACCAAAAGGCAACTTGTATAATTAAAACTACACAGATGTTTTCATATTGCTAACCTGTCCGTCTCTCCTGCTCCCTGTCTGCTGCAGAACTATTTGTTGGGGCGGAAGGAGACATGTGAGATGGCTGAAAGAAACAAAGAGGCTCTGTTAGAGGTTAGTTTGTGTTTGTGTCCTCTTGCACACAGCTGCTTCCTCAAATGCATCTTCACCCAGAAATCCTCTGGAAGGTTTCCACCTCATCACTTTGTGAATGACGGCCAGTGTTGATAATCCAGAAATGGAAGTCCAAGGCATGCACACACAACCTCAGTAACAGTCTGATATAATATGCTTTCACACTGAGCAAGCATGCCAATTAGAGACATACTGGAGTGCCCATTTAATACTGTTAAATAACATCTTCTGTCTGATCCTTATATACAATATTTAACCTTGTTAAATACTGCAAACTAACTATTTCACAACATTAACAGTGTGTTAGAAAGGCTTTTTGGCATTACTACGGTATCAGTTTGGTTAGGTTTAGAAAAAGATCATGATTTGGGTTAAACCCCACTCACTAGCTATCCATTAAAGTTGCTGTGGCAATTCTTGGCCTCCAAAGCATTAGTCACACTTCTGGTGACCCCTGGACTTTTGTCTCGTGCCACAATCAGCCCAACATAAGATATCTGGAGAATTACTGTCCAGATCGACCAGTGACCAACTTTTTATGCCCCCATGGCTCTGCTCACTGTCAGTGTAGACAGTGTTGTTACACACCACCGACTGCTGTTTCAGTATTGTTGTTCTGCCACTCTGCATTTTTGCTTAATAGCCATGTGGAAATGATGATCATATTGCTATGAATGTCAGAAAAGCAGTGAAAAATCAAACCTCTGTCACGGTGGTGAATAATTCTTCACTAGATAAATAAACGTTTTATTGTCATTGCATGTTAAACACAACAAAATTTGGTTTAGCAGCAATCTACTCCACTTAGCAGCATGTATACATATATAAAAGAAAAAGAAATATACATAATCATACACAATGTTAAAATAAAATACCATACGGGGGGGGACTATCCTGTGAACAAGACAATTTGTCAACAAATTGCGCTCATACATTCTTTACTTCAACTGGTGTAGACTGAAATTGAATGTGTGTGTGTGTGTGTGTGTCAGGAGTGTTTCGGCGGCAGCTCAGTGTCCGTCCCTGAGATGGAGGGAGTGTTGTGGCTGAAAGAGGATGGGAAGAAGTCGTGGAAGAAACGCTACTTCCTGCTGAGGGCTTCTGGCATCTACTACGTTCCCAAGGGAAAGGCCAAGGTGTGTGTAATGAAAACAAGCTGAGAGGGTTAATACAGAGAAAACAGCAGTATTTTCTTTAACAGCACTGCTTTTCTACTAGAAAACTGAAGAAGATACTTGAAAATTCAACGTGTGTGTGCGTTTGTGTAGGCATCCAGAGACCTGGTGTGTTTTCTCCAGTTGGATCACGTTAATGTCTACCACGGCCAGGACTACAAGAGCAAGTACAAGGCTCCTACAGACTACTGCATGGTGCTGAAGGTACACGCAATTCACTTCAATTGGCTTTATTGGCATGACATTTGACATGTGTTGCCAAAGCACAATTACGATTATGAAAGAAAAAAGTTAAGAAATGAAATTTACAAGAATGAAAGTTAGTAGAAGTACAAGTGTATTTACTCACACACACATGTACATACACACTGGAGTGGTGATGGTTTGGGATACATTTCTACTGTCTGGTTTGTGGCACTGTAGTCTTGTATTGCCACCTGGTGGTGTGACAGAGTAATGACACCTCTGTTTCAAAGAAAAGACAGATACTATAACAATTGATAGAACATTGGAATATGTCTGTTTAATGTGTTAATACTGCACTGGTTTGATTTTTATTTCAGACAATAAAGACATTAGAAATACAGAGGAAACCTCTTAATGTGATCACATCTGTCTGGGTCAAATTGATCACTATAAGTGAATGATTATTGTAACCAATTTCTTTTCTTTTTCTTTCTTATGCAGATTACCATCTGATTGACACTTACATGAATATAAAGTAATGAAACGGACAGCTTCACTTAATTGAATTTGAAATACAGTACAGCTGTTTCAAATGATTTTTCAAAATCCTGTACAAATTAAATGACGGCACTTAGCTCAGTACTTCCTGTAGCCTGAGGAACACAGTTTTGCTGCTGCAGCTCGTTGGCTCGTTTTTGGCAGTTTGTCATATTAAGCTTCAAAGAGACGACGTTTTTCATTGAGAGAGAATTACTTTCTTTTTCCCATCAATGTGCACACAGCAGCAGCCTCAGGTAGCTGGACGAGTAACTGGACGAGTTACTGCGAGGCAAAGTATCATGGGAGTAAAGTAAAAGTTTAGTAGTTAAAAAGAAAAAATTCCATATGTTATGTGAAATTACCCAAAATGAACACTGTAAGCAGACTACTTGGTTAGTATAAGCAAATTATTTTAACAGCATTTGTATAGAAATGTTTCTGTCCCAAGCTTATTGATCACTATAAGCGGTTTCCACTGTGCTGTGTTTGTAGCATCAATAGTGACAGGAGTTGTAGTAATAGTAGTAATTCCAAAAGTAGTAGTAATAACTCAACTAGTAAACAAAGTATTCTGTAGTGTAATACAGTGTGTGTGTGTGTGTGTGTGTGTGTGTGTAGCACCCTCAGATCCAGAAGAAGTCTCAGTACATCAAGTACCTCTGTTGTGATGATGTCAGAACCCTCCAACAGTGGATCAACAGTATTCGCATCGCCAAGGTAAAACAGAAAATGTTGCTGCCTGTATCATTTGCTAATGTCTGATCCTGTAGAAACAGTGTACTCATATACTAACAAGCAAAAGGTTTACAAAAGCACGCACGTCCAAACGCAATAAATACTAGGTGCTGGACAGAAGTACAACGGAAAAAATAGAGTCTGCACACTATGTAACGCTCCCCATGAACGTTTATTAGCAGGCCTATACCACCGTGTGACGTTTCTACAGTCTGAAGAAGAAAGAAGAAACGTCACATGGTGGTATAGGCCTACTAATAAACGTTCATGGGAGCATTATCTAGTGTGCAGACTATTTTTTCCATTTACACACCAACAGTCTCCATGCTGCTCTGTGTTTAGTGTGGTGAACATGCAGCACTATTAAATCCTTGCAGAATCGGACTGCTTCAGTGCAGTTAATGTGTTTGTTGTCATTTTCATGTAGTTGCATGTCTGCCAACACCTGTTGTCTTCTCTGTGTATCAGTATGGGAAGCAGCTGTACATCAACTTCCAGGAGGCGATGAGGAGGACGGAGGCGGCCTACGATTGGTCCTCCCTCTCCTCTTCCTCCATCAAGTCAGGATCCAGCTCCTCCAGCCTTCCAGGTCTGTCTGTCTGCTTTAGTTGAGATAATTCTGTGGCGAGTTCAAAGGCCAAATGTTGATTTTTAGAGATTTCTACAGGTTATACAAAAACAGCAAAAGTGAACCACAGTAATTAGTCAACATTAATAATATCCACTTATAAATAAAATAGAATAAGCATCATTATCAGTTGTAAAAGTTCAACAAAACTTACTTCTTCTTGCGTGTCCACACCCCAGAGTCCCAGTCCAACCACTCCAGCCAATCAGACAGTGGCGTGTCAGAGATGACATCATCAGGCCACACCCGCTCCCAGAGTGTCGTCAGCTCCATCTTCTCCGACGCCTGGAGGAGAGGAACGCAAGGAGAGGTGTGAACACACACACACACACACACACACACACACACAAACACTCTGTGCTATCATTTCCTGTCATTGTCCTGTTTACTTGTGGACTACATTTCCCATATTTCCCATCTGCTTCCCTGCCAGCGGTCAAAGGTGAAGGGACGTATGCCAGTTCCTCTTTGTGCAGGAGGAGGAGGAGGAGGAGGGAGTGGAGGTTAGACAGGAAGTGAAGTAACAGGCATGTTAACAGTTTGGCTGCAGCCTTTAAAACACTCAGCTGTTTGTGTTGGTGCTTTGAAGTGACCCGGGTTTGAACCAGTTTGCGTCGGTCTTATGATCGCTACTTTAATCGGCAGGTGTAGTTAGTCGCGCGTGTGGGCGCTTTGAATCTCTGGAATTGCAGACTAGCCATATGTACTGTGATGTGTCCGACGTGCACAATGTCATCACGTCAAGTCTACAAGGATTCTACGCTGAGGGGATAAAGCACTATAAGACAGGACCTCACTCGTTGCCATGAATGCCAATTTCATGTCCCATAATGTAAGGCAATGCACAATGTGTTCACTGTCTAGTGCTTTAGAGAGCCTAACAGGGGTAGATAATATAATGCTTGATTTGCACAATAAAATTTAAAATTTCCCGTTACATTAAGTAGCTGAGCATAAACACTGCTATATCCACACCAAACAAATCCAAATTTTAGGTTTACATCAGTACACTTGTATCACAATAAAAAAAATAATAAACATCTTACTAGGGATATATTTGATTTGTTAGATCTTGTAGGTGTTCTAATTTTGTTTGTCTGTTGTTGAGCCACATATGAATTTATCTGACCTGGAACGATTTGGGAAGATATTAATCCACAAAGCATGCAATGGTTAAGAAATGGTTAACAAGCTGCGAAACACTTGGCTGTATCTCTGGTGTTGCTCTTTACTTATGGTCGATATTTACAGCTACTGATAACGTACATTAAATCAGGATGAACTAAGACTTGTGGTTGTTGATCATCGGTTTTACATAATGGATAAATGAGGATAAATAAGGTGAACTTGGCTTCGTATATAAAAATGCAAATTGTCAGGTGTACTGTATCCCTGTTTTTAAATGGCTGCAGCTTAACGGTTGATTTGTTCTAACCTCGTGGTGTGATGAATGTCCTAACCAACAAATATTATAACAAAAATTGAAAAAGTTTAGCCTACAACTAGTTGGACACATTTGCGACCAGTTTAGGATCCGTCACATTGCTTTTGCTGCTGCAGCTCACATTGTCACATTTTAGATCCAGTTTACAACCTATTTGAACCACCAGATTATAACCTGTCAAATGCAGTTTGACACCACTAAAAGGCAGTCTGATAGGGGCTGTTGCTCTGTCACTTAGCATCATGGCTGCGGTTTAAAATGGGTCCAACTTAACTGGAACTTGCAGGGGTTCAAAATGCAGCTGCTTGCTACACTGGACCTAACTGCTGTGTCAAAACGAGCACAGGTTCAGCTGAACTGCAGCTAAATTGGATGTATGATGAAATTGTCTTAAGATCCGCCCAACATAATGGTCTGTTTTACTTATTGGAGGAGACGGTAATGGGGTTTAAGAGACCACGTGATTTTGTTCCAGATAACACAGGTTTAAACCGGTCCTAAAACAAACTGCAGCTAAGCCAATGACAGAGCAACAAATCCCCACGTTACATTTGACAACATTTAAAACCAGTTAAGCATTGGTTTTATGAGTTAAACAGTCTAGATGACGGTGCTGGCCCATTTGCAGCCCCCTGGATTGACCTTAGTCGATCCATAGTTCCTTGCGGCTGCCAATGAAAAATTGACAAAGCTCTAATAAATTTAAAGTCAGTCCTTGAGGTGATTATTGTGGGACAGTTTTTTCAATGTTGCGATGTTTGAGGAGTTTCACTAGCTGTGTGTTCTCAGACTGCACTGGTTTGCCATTTGATTTCTTGCATCTTGTGTTGGAATGTTTGGTTTCAGAAACATGACAATTGTAGAGTTGTTTGTTACCTGTTGTAATTTTGTCTCTCTTCCTCCCTCTCATCACCCCTTTTCTCCTGTGTATCTTCTCCTTCTCTCCCTACCTCTATGCTCCCTCATCATCTCACGGTTCCTCCCCTTCCTCTTGTTCCTTCCTCCTCCTTCTCTCCAGATGATGAGGATCGACCCTATCAGTAGGCCTATCCCTGTCCAGATACCTTCCCTCTCCCCCCAGCCCCTCCCCCTCTCTCAGACCCCACCCTCCCGGACCAGCTACACTGATGGCCTCGTCCAATCTGAGGATTCCTCCCCGTCACCGCCCTCGCCTCCTCCACCTCCACCTCCCCCCATCGCAAGTGTGGCCCATCAGCCAGCACCTACCTCCTCATACATTAAGTACAGCACTCTGGCTCGCCTGCAGAACCAATCCAAAACACAGCAGGCAGGAGCCGCCCTACCTGCCCTTCCCATCCAGTCTACCAAATCCAACTACAATACCCTCCCAGCTGCTTACAGCACCTCCCCACCACTACCACCATCTCCTCCCCCTCCTCCTCCACCCACGGCACCGGCTCCTGGCTCAGCCATGGCTGCACTGAAATTTGGTCCACCAAGCCCCTCTGCTCTACCACCGCCACCCCCACTGGAGGAGGACCTGCAGGAGCCCTCCTACCTCCCACCTCCTCCACCGGAGAGCCTGGAGGCCAATGGGTTGCCTCCGCCTCCCCCCCCAGAGCCCATCCCCAACTCCTGCCCTCAACTCTCCAACAGTGGGCTCCAGCAGTTCCTGTCACAGAAGTTTCCCAACATGGTGTATGACTTTGGCTCATCAGTGGCTGAGGATAATTCTCCTCCTCTTCCTCCACCTGAGCTTTCTCCTCCTACCTCCCTGCAGGTTCTCCGGCCTCTGTCCCCCAGTGCGCCCCCTCCTGCACCTCCCAAAACCTTCACTGGTGGTTTTCCCCCACAAACTGCTCCCAAACCCTCGGGTCCCTCTTCCCTTCCAATTGCCCTCTCACCTGTTTCGCCAACACAGCCCCACAGCATCCACGGGCCAGTTAAAAAGCAGCAAAGTTTCTCAACAGGACATTCCCCAAATCAGCCACCTCCCACTCTGCCAAAGCAGCACAGCCTCTCCTCCAAAAACCTTGCCCTCTCTCCCTCTTCCTCCTCTTCTTCCGTTTCCATCGCTGCTGCTACCTCCTCTTTGGTCAAACAGATTGTCAATCAGTTCCCAGGAAATGCTGTCCCTTCCTCTCTACCTGCCTCCAACTCCATGGAAGGATCTAAGTTCACTGCTCCTCAGTCTCCTCCAGCTGTCAAGGCCAAACCAAAGTGGCAGCCAGGAGGTGTTGTGGCTCCACAGTCCCCAGAGTTCCCCCCACCTCCTCCTGACAGCTCCCTGGGAGATTTCCCTCCTCCTCCCTCTTCATCCTCCTCCAAGACGGGCTCCCCCATAAAGAAGTCGCCTTCCACCTCGTCTACCGGATCCACCAAGCGGGGGCCTCCACCAGCCCCACAGAGAGCCTCCTCCATCAGGTGCAGCGAGACCCAGGACGAGAGGCCAAAGAAGGTGGAGAGCCTGGTCAACAAATTTGGCCAATCTCCTCAAACAGGCACCTCGTCCAGCTCCTCATCAGTGACTGGGTCTCCTTCAAAGGATTCCTCTGCGCTTCCTGCTCCGCTCCCTAAGCCGGGGAAGCTGAACTTGGCGAACCTCCCGTTGGCGCTCCAGGGGCTGCAAACGGGCCAGCACCATCAGCCCTCTGAGTTTTCATCCCCTCCTCCACCACCTCCCCCCTCCCAGGCTCCTCACCTCGACTCATCACCTGACTACTTCCCGCCTCCCCCCAGTGACTCTGAGCTTTTCCCTCCTCCTCCCCATCCATCAGAGTTCCATCACCCCCCAAAGGTCGCCGTGGTGAACCCCCAGCCTCAGATGCAGCCCCCTCAACAGTTGGCAACCACCTCCTTGTCGTCGTCGTCATGGAAACAAGGCTCACTGAAAAAGGGGGCAGTCCCTCCTCCGACACTGAACCGGCGGACAAGCAACACGACCCAGTATGACAATACAACTTTAATGCCCCTCTCACCGCCTCCCCTGTCTCAGACCCCACCTCCCTCCCTGTCCTCTTACTCTTCCTCCTCCTCTCCTATCCCCCCAACCTCCCCGAAATCACCGGGGCCGAGCTCCCTGGCATTAAAGCCTCTCTTCCTAGAAGACCTCAACCGCACCCTAAAGAGGAAGTCGGTGTCTCGCCACGGCTCCCTCACCTCTTCCCACCTCATCTCCACCTCTAAGATGGAGCCTGTGGGCACCATGGACGACATGGCACTCCTCCCGCCTCCTCCCCCTGAGCTCCTGCAGCAGCAGCAGCAGGGTGTCCGAGGACACTCCCACACTTTGTCTCGCCACCACACACATTCCCACTCCACCAAACATGCCAACATCTCAGGCTATGCAACGTTGCGGCGAGGCCCACCTCCCGCTCCTCCAAAACGGGACCAAAGCACCAAACTGACCAGTGAGTGGTAGGGAGCAAGGACACTGGGTGGAGCCTAAAGAACTGGACTGACTATTTAGGTCTCATCGTTCCTGCAGAGAAGAAATAATCAATGTCTGTCTTGACTTGTCCGTCTCTCCTCATCCTAAACCATCCACCCCTGGATTCTGAGCAAGTAGCAAGCCGTCTTTCCTACTCTTAATCTCAGATTATGATTGTTCCTATTATCCTCATTATTACTATCATTACAATACATGTTTAATCCAATGACATGAGTATATATATATATATATATATATATATATATATATATATATGAAAAATCACCTATCAAGCTTTTTTCACAACATCTGTGCAGCTTTGCATTGAAATATACAAAAAGACAAGACTTGAACGACAACGGCAACAGAGACAATTTGCTGCAAAATAATTGGTACTGCATGGAGCCGTGGCAATGGAAGTTAACGTTACCGATGAAGGGAAGGAGCGACTAATGGAAGGAACAAGAGATGCGAAAGCAGGATGATGTGTATAGAAATGTATGTTGTGAACTGGGGGGGGTGGGAGCGTTGCCATTTATTTCAAACCTTTTTGTGTGTGTTTTTATATAAGATTATTTAATACTGGAAAGATATTATTATTATTATTTTAAGTTTTTAAGACGTGTCAAAAGAGAATGAGTTTGACTGGAGATTGGGTCTGTATCCTCAAAATATGTCAAAGTGTTGATCCGGGTTATCAAGTAGCATACAGCTAGTTTTATGGAGTTTATATTTGGATCATTTCATCCAATCATATTTCTTTAAATTTAGAGCTTCATGGCTGATTGGTTGGTGACTCCCAAGGGATAAGACTTAATATTTAAATTCACACTGATTGAACAAATACTTGTTATAAGTCAGCTAGAGAATCAGCCAGTAAAGCTGCGCTCAGATTAACCAGTTTTGAAATCAATTTGCATCACAATTATTACACCAAAGGGAACTATACACACCTGTTCTTCTCACAGCTTCCCTTCCCTCTGTAAAGTTAGATCATTAGGACATAGCTTGCACATTTACACCTGCCTTTCCTTCATCTCAGCTGTCCAAATAACCTATTCACATTTAAATGTTTTAATATCAATCAGTTTGGCATCATCAGGACTCTCCCACACTCCTTTAATCTGAGCTCAGCCTTAGCAAGTCAGTCAGTCAGCAACAACAAACTAATTTGGACACATTTTGGTGACAGACTCGATTACCACCTTTTTTCAACAGACTCTATTCTGTTAATTTATTAGTAAGTCAGTCCGTTAGGTAATCGTTTGGTACAGTGAACTCTGTCTGAAAGAAGGTCATCAATTTGCTATTTAATAAATCCGTCACTTGTTTGTCATCTTAACGACTGGTCAATCACTTTGCTAGGTAGTTATTGAAAAGGTGTGTGGTCCCCTTAGCATCTGAAATGATCAGAGGAACCTGGGGGGGGGGGGGGGGGGGGTGCCCTGGGAACAAGTGCCTGAAAAACAAAAAGTCACACCCCGGAGAAACCCTTTGACTGTAACTTATGTGATATCTGACATTTTGAAGCCAAGAGTTTAGGTTTACCATTCACACACTGCCATCTTTGTCAGAAAATCCAAATTTGGGCAAAAAGAAGGAAGAAGCCTGGGAGGAGCTGATGGGATTGATGGGCTTAGACAACTGTCAGGGAGGAGGACATGCTCGTCTTTAGACCTTCATTTGTTATTAATGGAACAGTGAGTCTGAAAAGCAACATGGCAGCTGGTATTAGAACAGGTCAAGGTACAAATGCCACTACATGCACAAATTTAACATGTTTACTCTAGCGCCCTCCAGTGGTAGTATCAGCAGCACACGCCCAGAGGCCTCAGGCAACTACAGGACTTACAACTTTATGGTTGCAACCCTCATGAGCTGCTCCCACATCCAGTTTGTTGTTGTAACTTCAAACTCCAGCCCTCCTCTACTGTGATAGGCATTTTAATGAATGAGCGACAAACACAAAGCCTCTTTGAAACAAGATTTTAAGGTGGTATTCATTAGTTAACTGATTAGTCCATCGACAGTTCCATAATTATTTAAGTAATGTTTTTAAGCATAAATGTCAAACATTCATTGGTTGCAGCATCTTAAATATTAATATTTGCTGGTTTTCTGAAGTCATCTATGATTGTGAACTGAAAACCTTTGGGACAAAATGAGCATTTTAAATATGTCAACTTGGGCTCTGGGAGATTGTGATGCCGATTTTTCACTACTCTCTGACGCCACTGACATTAACCTTAAGTGCTCGGACATTCCCACACAAAAAAAGGAAGAGCTATATAAATTAAATAAATAAATAAATAAATAAGAGAATCTGGTGCCAGGAGGGAAGCACTCTAAATTAAAAGCAGTGGCACTCAGAGAAGGACGCCTAATGGATACACCCTGAGTCACTTTGGGAATTAGCTATATCTAGTTAGCTATTAAGTAAGTCAGTACATAGTTTCAGACCGGTATGATTCGAGTTTTTAGCAACATGTTTGAAATAATGTTGTCTGTTAGGGAGTCACAATAGTATCTTTCAGTCGGGCGGCTACATCAGATTAGATAGCCAGCTGGATAAACCCAGTCAGTTACGTAGTTAGAGAGTCTGCTGCTCCATCCAAGCACCTTCCCACACCCTTATAGTTACAGAAACACGGTCTGTCATTTTAAATTGTCCAGATTTTCTAAATACATCTTCTGGTCATAGTTTTATAATTATTACTGTATGTGCAGCTGAATTTAGGTCTGTTTCTACCTTCCTGTTTCTACCATCCTTGCAGTCACTAGATTAAAATGATCTGCATGACACGACACAACAGCACAGATGCCAAAAATCTGACATTACTGCCCCAGTTTTGATTTTTAATGTGCAATGGTTTGTTTTTGAAGTATTCCGATTTTATTTGAATGTATAATTATGATTACAGAATTGTTTCAATTAGCTATAACATTAAAATCTGTCTGTTTTGTGATATTGTTGGAAGGGGGGGGGGGGGGAAGTCACCCAAGAGAAGTACTTCCTAAGTCCGCTGCCCTGCAGGAAGATAATCACTGGGCCTACATCATGGTGTATTTCAGTGACACTCAAGAACAACATGCAGTTTAAAACTGTCTTGAAATGTCTTGCTCAA
This sequence comes from Macquaria ambigua, assembly GCA_008360985.2. NCBI lineage: Eukaryota > Metazoa > Chordata > Actinopteri > Centrarchiformes > Percichthyidae > Macquaria > Macquaria ambigua. Next base: position 120,867 of record VMKM01001283.1, on the reverse strand, counting down.
GGACGCCCAGCAGAGCACACGGCTGTTAATGGTGTCAAATCTGCTGTTGCATTTAAAATAAATGAGTCAAACCGAAGTGCAGATTCTAGAGTTTTTCCACAGGTCTAATGTGATTGTAATTTGGAAATTTGGGTTATTGAAAAGTGTGAACAGGATTCGTAATTTTAACCGTTATGTTTTCAAGGTTAGAAATATGCTTGAATTCGAATATACTCCTTAAAAAAAAATGCTTGATTTTCAACATAATCTGGTGTTTCATCATCGACACAAACCAAAATATTTTTAATATTTCAAATGAAACGATCCTGTCGACATATTTGTTTGTTGTCTCCTGGCGTCTCACATCAGAGGCAGACCGGATCGGACCGGAGATTGACTGACATGGGGCTCCAAAATGAAAAGGGGGTGTTTTTCCTTTCCGCTCCGCATCATGACCATCTTCTCTCAGATGATTGTTGTTGGTATAAAGAAATTCTCTAAACTTTATTTTTTACAATTGCATTTACAGTAACATGTTAGATGTGATGATAAAAGCTTCGAGAGTCTGGAAATTCTGGGTTTAGGTACCTTGAAAGTGCTTGAAAAGTGCTTCAGTTTTACTCTTACAAAGCTGTACGAACGCTGTGTAAAGGACGGGTTTTCAGGTGTTGGGCAGAGGTACGGCATCAGACTGTATGTTGGAGTCTTTGTGAACTGTCTTAAACTTTTTTGTGACGTCTGATGGTCAATATGAACGTGTTGCTGCCTTCACTTTAAATTTGTGAGGTCTTGTTAACAAGTAGTTAAAACTGGACAGACGTTGTCTTGTTTTTTTAAATATGGTATGTGATTTTGTTTTAATTACATTTCAGTCTGTTCAGGGACAAGAAAAGAGAAGATAAAAGTTTTGTTTTTAAATTGAAGTTACTTTCAATGGGCGCCAAGTCATGAATGCAACTTGATATAACTATATATATATATATATATATATATATATATATATATATATATATATATATATATATATATATATATATATATATATATCTCATATACATATATCAATACTATCACGATACTGGGGAGCCGATTCGACAAGTTTTACTATCATTATTATCATTGTGATTTTTGTTTACTTTTTTAACACTAGACCATGTACCAGCTCCCAGCTACCAAGAGTCCAGAGAGTGCCACAGAGTACTGGACAGGTAACAGCTGAGTCTGTAGAGACGAATGACTCAAACACTGAAAATGATGCAGATATTGAGAAACCCTACTACAGCTGTGTAAGAGTAAGTGAGAAGAAAATTAGTTCTGAAACATATAACCAATAAGTCAATCGACAAAAAAAAACATCATTTAAGGCGTTTATCAAGCAGAAATATCAAAGTCTCTGATTCCAGCTCCTCAAATGTGAAGATTTGCTGTTTTTCCTTTTAATTATTTTAATTTATTGTTAATAATGTTGAGGTTTGGACTGTTGGTTGGATGAAACAAAGCCTTGTGCAGGTGTCACTCTGGGTCACTGTGACGAGCTTTTCTCACTATTTTCTGATTTTCACAAACCAAACAATCAGTGATGAATCTAAAAATGATCAGCAGATAAAAATAATCATTAGTTTGCTCCACCCCAACCAACTACAACAGTTAAAGTCCTGAATTAAAAATGTTAACTAAAATTACAGAAGTATTATCAGCAAAATCTACTTAAAGTTTTAAAAATAAAAGTACTCATTACAGAATGGCTCCTTTCAAAGTGTTATTAATTTCTTCTGTTTTCATCACTAACGGGTAAATGTAGTGCAGTAAAAGTAGAATATTATGTAATGTAAGTATAAAGTAGCATAAAATGGAAATACTCAAGTACAAGTACAGTGTGTCAAAGCTGTGCTAAAGTAAAATGTAGGATGCTCAGTTCCAGTCCAGCACAAAGTTCTTCCCAACCTGTTTTACGCACAAATAACCGCCCAAACAGCCCTGAAACGTTTAGCTTGACGAACTCTTTAACCCCAACCTCCACACAAAACCAAAACACTGATTAAGAAACCAAAACGGACTCACCAGTTTGACTTGATGTGAGGAACAAAAGCAACTCGACAAACGTGCTCCAAAACTTCTCCGGCGTCCGGAAGGAGGCTACAAATCCACAACGCAAAAACAAAATCTCAACCACCTGGTAAACACCCAAAGAACAAAATCAGAAAAAAAAATGGGGACTGGTGAAAGTTATCCCTAAAGTATTTTACTTTTAGGTTACCGAACAGCCTACCTGCAGCTGGTGATGCACCTGCGGCTGAGTGCAGTGCGTCACGGCGCAGAGAGGAGCTGCGGACTTCCTCGTGTGTTTCATTGTCATGGAAGATCACCACCTGCTGTCAGCTCTGTCTGGAAGCCTATAACTTTAGGAAATCAACACTGCGCTGTGATTAAAGGCTGTCTTACTGATGCTGCTCGTCACCTGTTGGCTGCAGTGCCATATGAGTGGCGGAATGAAACTAAGTACATTTACTCAAGTACAAATTTGAGGTACTTTACTTGTATTTTCTTCCAATGCCGCTTTCTACTTCTGCTCCACTTAATCTCAGAGGGAAATATTGTACTTTTTACACATTTATCTGACAGCTTTAGTTACTAGTTACTTTACAACTAAACATAACATAATAAACAATCAATTAGTCGATTGACATTAAATTATTTGACAACTAAGAACATTTCATGGTTCCAGCTTCTCAAATGTGAAGATTTGCTGCTTTTCCTTTTAATTATTTCATTTATTAAACTCCAGCCTGATTCCCTGCTGCATCATACACACAGATGAAACTGATAAATGTTCTCATCAGGCATGTTTACCAAACTGAGAGTCAGCGGATCACTGAGCACTAGACATGGAAAACCCAAGAATTCCAACTTCAACATCACAGTCTGATAAACGTAGGAGACGGTAATCTCATTTTTATTCATCTCTGTGGGAGCTGGACCACAGCAGCAGCAGCAGCAGCAGTAACATAAATACTGGGCGATACATTCAATCAATAATGTGTTCTGGATTCATGAAATAAAACTAGAAGAAAATATTAAAATGAAAAATACAGTTACGGTTCATTGAAGTGTGTTACCAAAGAGAAACATTATGGATGAGGACTGTTGAAATGCAGTGGTGGAATGTAACTGAGTACATTTACTCAAGTACTACAAATTCGAGGTACTTTACTTGAGCATTTCCACTTTATGCCACTTCATACTTCTACTCCTCCACATCTCAGAGGCAAATATTGTACCTTTTACTCCACTACATTTATCTGACAGCTTTAGTTACTAGTTACTTTGCAGATTACAATTTTTCATACCCTTCCTGTCCAGTGAAAACCATGTATATCCACATGTGGTAAATGTTTCTGATTCAGAATTCCTTTATGGGTTGAGAAAATCCTTCTTCTTCTTAAGCTAAATAAACTATTTAAACCCGTCTTGGATCAGCTGGAAAATGCGTCGTCGCAGAGCTGAAAACAGGGCTGTTTTTCTGAGCTCATGAAAAGTTAAACTTGTTAGAGATACGTGGTTCTTACAGGACAGCGACGCTACAAGAACATGATGATCTTATAGACCATGATGCATTGCTGTAGATTAAACGATCCAACAGGATATGAAGGAGCTAAAATGAGCTCAACCTTAAACAGCTACAGCAGTAAAATGCAACACACACATTAAAGCAGCAGGAATATTAATCCAGAAACATCAGATATAATAAGAAAACACTACTGCCGAATGAGTACTTCTACTTTTGATACTTTAAGTAAATTTAGCTGATAATACTTTTACTTAAGGTTCTGAATGCAGGACTTTTACTTGTAGTGGAGTATTTTCACAGTGTGGCATTAGTACTTCTTCCACCACTGTTTAAATGTAATAACATGCTGGAACAATGCACATGCATGTGTACATTTACATGCATGTGCAGGAAATGTATGCTGTTAAGTTAAGATCCACTGAAATGTGTAATTACAATAAAGTAACAACAAATCTTAGAGGAGCTGTAGAGGACAGGCCAGCCTTTATTTAACATTGATAGGTTTGATCTGATCACACTCACTACGTTACACACATTCACGCCTGGAGGCTTCCCAGTATAACCACAGTCTTAAGGGTCTTGCTCAAGGGCACGTCGGCCTGTGTTGAATGTATGTGGGGGTCAGTGTCCGGGGTCCTCCTGGTCCTAACAGGAAGCAGCGTGAAAACAGAAAGAGGAAGGGCTCAAATAAAGAGGATAAAGAGAACATAGGGTTAACCACAACACGGGCTACTCAAACCAGTTAATGGGGAGATTATTTAACCACTTACTTATTAAACTAACTACAGTTTAATGGACGCTCACATGCTGGAGAATGAAGGAAACACCTGTCTTGGCTGGTTTAGTAACAAATATATCCTTCGCTGCATTTTCCTTAAAATAGCTTTGGTATGCCTACAAAAGTTAAAAATGCATACAAACTCTCTCAATCCGTTTCAGTAATAATCAAGTGTGCAGGGCTGTCAAATGTAAAAAATCTACAGTTGTTAACTACATTATTTTTAAGTTGTAATCTCTGCTGTCTAAAAACTTCCCCGGCGTTCAGTCCTCTCTGTCCTGCTGTTATTACAGACATGCCTGTGCTAACCTCAGTGCTCTAGAGCTCATGGGAAATGGTGTTCGTTAAAGGCCGCTACAAACTGAAAGATTAAATAAACAATGATATTACCGTCCTTATCTAAACGTGACATACTGTTGAGAAAGACTGTTCCAAGGCATGATTATTAGTTATTACTTATTATTATTAGTTGTTATCTTTTCCTCTAGTGACACCAGCATGTCAAAGTTTTCACTTACATATCTCAACATCTACTGGACCGTATGTATCCTTATTTTATGACTCTGGTGATCCTCTGACTTTTCATCTAGCGCCATCATCAGGTCAAATTTCCAATTCGTCCAATACTTGCAGACCAATACAATACTGGTTTATAAATTATGACAAAATACCTGCAAAACTAATGACATTCCCACCGGCCTCAGCTGTACTTGGTGTTTATCGCTGTCACTGTGAGCATGTTAGCATGCTGATGTTAGCATTTAGCTCAATGCACAGCCTCACAGAGCTGCTAGCATGGCTGTAGACTCTTAGTCTTTTTAAGACCAAAGAGCACCAGTAACTCATCTGAACTCTGGTACATCATGAGATTTTATTTCTGATTCCAAACATAATCTATTTGATCTCAACTCATGACTGTTTTTGTGTATCACTTTTTTTTTTAATTAAAAGAAAATTAAAAGAGAAAAACCTCAACCAATGGCAGTATGTTCTGTATATTTATGTGTTTTTTGTGCTGACTCCCTGCTGGTGTTTTTAGGTCTCCAGCAGTAGTTACCAGTACGTTGATCCACTGAGATTGGGTGTAGATGTACAGAGCTTTTCTGTCTGTCCGCAGCACCATCACGTTCTCCCCCCGCAGCCTCCTCATCTGTTTCTCTCCGTCTGCTATAAAGATCTGGAGACAGACAGACAGACAGACAGACAGACAGAAGCCTGTTTCACACAGTGAACCTTTAAAAATGTTTTTAGATAGAAAATTCTTAAGGGGGCCAACCGCCGTTGTTAGATATGAAGCACATCATGGATATTTTGTCCCAACAAGAGAAATCGTTGAAATCTGATTTCCATTTAGTGTCTACAAATCTACAAACAAATCTACACTTTAATTTTCAGACACACAAACACTATCTGTTCTTTTCTTTAATAATCTCGTGTGTGTGTGTGTGTGTGTGTGTGTGTGTGTGTGTGTGTGTGTGTGTGTGTGTGTGTGTGTGAGACTGACCGTCTGGACTCTGTCCAACAGTCGTTCTGGGCTTTGAACCTGTGAACAGTTGCATTTGGCTGAAGGGCCTCGGTTTCCCGTGTCTCCCTGCAGGCCCGGCAGGATGAACACTACAACAACAAGGTGTCATCAATCAGCAGGTCCACAGAGCTGATCGGTACGACACCATCAGTACAACACAGATACCTTAGTCAGTTTAATGCCCCTGAAACCTCTCACAGCAGCTAACAGCCTTTATCTGCAATATACTTCATGCTGCAATGGCCCTGAACCCGTATGCTATCATCATAATTCCATAATACCATTGGGTTTGTTTGATTTTATGCAATTATTTATTTTGTACTTTATTATTTTGATGTGCACTGTTTTTTATTATTTAAGTTATTTTCTCAGTTTCTACAATTGCCCAAAGTTGGAGGCTGTTTTGATCACAAAGATCTCAATTAGTTCTTGCCCACTAATTGAATCCAATTTCATCTTTTTCATTTTCATTTTAAAAGCCTAACAGGAAAGTGGACAGATTATTAGTGGATTATTCCCCCCTGAACTGCTGGTTCGGTCTCTGGCTCGCACCAAGATTAAGAGTCATTTTGACCAAACTGTGGCCGTATGTAATGCAAAGCTTATGGGCATTTACAAACTTCCAGTTAGGGGTTAGACATGACAGAGACTGTGGTGTACGAGGAGTCAGTCATTCCAAATTGGGAGACTTTTCTCATCTGGAGTCATATTTCGTCAACGTGCTGGCTGATCCGTAACCCTTCCCGCTGTCACGCACCTTGTCCAGGTAGTCCAGGATCTCCAGGCAGACCAAGCAGTCCTGCAGGACCAGGATGACCCGGCTTTCCTGTCGGTCCACGAGATCCTTTTAATGCCTGCACGCAAGGAGTTATTCACTAAATGAATTATTGATCGACCAAAAGATACCAACTTCTTACAAGCAGCTGTGTCTCTACAGTGTAATGGAGGCCAATTATCGAATTTAGGCTTGAGACTAGTGGATATTACTCGTATCTGCGTTTCTATAAAGTTGTCATGGATAACGTGTTAGCAAACATTTGGAATATAAAATTATAACCACTCTGAGAGCCCAACATGGAGCTGGAAAGACGCCCACACCACTTCATAAAAAGCAAACCGGCAAAACGTAACCTCCGTTAGGCCGTTTTTAAAAACATCCTCCACATTAAATATTTCAATCAGCTCATTAACGCACATGTTAACCACAACTGCTCTGCTGTAAGATCTACTGAAAAGTAGAGGCATGCATCATTTAACAAGGAATAACAATCAGAATCAAACTGCAGAAATACAGAGTTATAGATGGCAGACTGGCAGGATAACCTTTACAATAATGATGTTTAGTTTGCTGACTGGGTGACAGTATTTAAACACAAACTCAGTTCCCTGCCAACAGTTGGTGCATGTCAGCCTTCTATATGTATATATCTATTTGTATATACCTACCATGGTTCCTCTGCCTCCAGGCTCCCCCCTGTGTCCTGGCTCACCCCTCTTCCCTGCGTCGCCCCTCTGGCCTGGGTCGCCCTGGAACAGCACAGCACAGAGCACCATGCCTTCACCCTCACAGCTTTACTTACATTCACGTCGTTTTGGTTGGAGCTTAATGTTTATCTACCTTCTCTCCTGGCAGTCCAGTGATGCCACGCTCACCCTACAGAGACACACTGGTTTCATCAGTTCGTATAATTACGTCACGTTTTCCAGCAACAGCAAATGAAAGAAAGGGATGTTTTTTTTCCTCACCTTCTCTCCACTCTGTCCTCTGTGTCCTTTCACACCTTTATCACCCTGATGGGTTTAGATAGAAATAAATAAAGAAGATGAGAAATAAGATGCCAGTGTTGTTTGAAGTGTATAAAACAAAAAAAGAGATGTGCAGCATAACTGTCACTTACCCTGAATCCCTTTCGTCCCTTACTGCCCTGTGAACACACACAAGAGTGTAATTAGCAAAGGCAGCAGAGGAAACATCCTCCTTGTTAAGGTTTCGAACATTTTTGGCACTTTTGTTTGTGTGCAAACCAGTAAATATTGTCCGGGACAAACGAAAGATGCAGCCACAAGTGAACTGGTTAGATGAAGAGATTCAGGCATCAAGCGACTACTGCAGTTTATCAAACATCAAACATTAACATGTTATTAGGACGAGAAACACAGTGCTATTCTTGTCAACTGGAAACACAAACACACTGTGATGGTAATTTAAAAATTAGAAACAAGTAGAGTCTGGGAGAGTCCACTGACTGTCCAGAGATAAATATTGTACCATGGTTTGACTGAGTGCACAAAGTACACACTATCTATCTTTATGATTCATTCTAAAAATGTGTTTATTATTTGCACAGTGTCGTAGTTGTAGTTTCTTTCTTGCTTCCTCTGTGTTTTTGTTAACTTTATTACGTCGCCAAAAAGAGTTTACTTTGTCCTTAGTGTTTCCATTGAGGATATACATATATATATATATATATAAAAACTTTAATTTCTCTGTCCATAACATGTGTGAATGACGTGGCGATGACTAACATGCCCAGGCAGTAGTAGTAGTCATTGATGCCTGGCTTTCATCATTTACATTTCGCCTTAGTCTGCTCAAGTCCAGTTCATGTGATATATACCAACCAAAACCAATGACAGTGGTTCTCAATCTGGGGGTCGCGAGATGGTTGTGGAGAAAAAAATAAAAGAACATATTTTAGACAGGGGAATGGTTTTTACATTATATATCGTCTGTACCAGTGACATAATTTGCCTTAAAATAGATTTTATTGAGTGTGTTTGTGAGAGTCAAACACTAATTAAAGCCAAAATCAAATTATTTGTTGTTCTGTCTGTGGGCAAAGCAACGGTCTCGGACATCGGGGTGTTGAGCTTTGAACCACTGGTATATGATGTGGAAACATGATCATTTTCATCGTTTATTAGTTGTATTTAGTGGACGAGGGCTGAATGAAAGCAGCATAAATCAAAGCTTTAATGCACCTTTATCATCCCGGGAGGTCCTATGTCTCCGTACAGGCCCCTCCAGCCTCTGTCCCCCTTCTCTCCCTGTGGAGACATCAAATCACAGCATGGCAAGTGTTGTTGTGTTAGAATTATACAGTTAGATAAACTGATGCAAATACACATTTTAATGTTCATCAGAATGGTAGTGAAAGAACTCTAAACATGGAGGACTTTGTTCCTGGTGATTTCTCAGTGTTGATACAGATTTTTGAAACATGATGTACCCAATGTTTCAAACTGTGACAATCCAAAAAAAAAAGGATAATGAGAAGGGAAGGTTTCTAATGTTCTCTGTCACTGGAAGGCTGTTTCTTTGTAGCTGGTGAAATGTCTTTACTATCCTGTAAATAAAGAATTGTAAAAAAAGAAGAACATTTACATCTGAATGATACATAAAAGGACTCAATAACCCACAGATTTCTTTCAGTGTAGACAGAGTGCCTGTTAGAGTCATATTACATAAGTTGTCTTTTAGCTGCGGGAGCACTGTATGTCAGTATAGGATAGCTGGTGGGTTAATAGTTAGTCTTTCTGTGACCTTTTGACCTGGCTGTCCCATGGCTCCTTGTATCCCGTGTTCTCCCTCTGGTCCCTTCACACCAGGCCGGCCCTAAAACACACGTTACACACGGTTTGACACAACTTTTTCTTTTATGACCTTTTGCTTAGGCATCCATCTTTATCTGTCTAAAACAGAATTTTGTAGAGAAGAGCAAGATGGGGTTAAATGCATTTGTATGTGTATTAGGGCTGTAACTAACGATTATTTCCATTAATGATTAATCGTTTAGTCTATAAAATGTCAGAAAATTGTGAAAAATGCTCAGCACAATTTTCCCAGAGCCCAAAGTGACGTCTTCAAATTGCTTCTTTTGTCCGACCAACAGTTCAAAACCCAAAGACTCTTCATTTACTGTCAGAAAGGACAAAGAAAAGCAGCAAATCCTCACATTTAAGAAGCTGGAACCAGCAAATGTTTGACATTTTTGCTTGAAAAATGACTGAATCAAAATAGTTGGCAAATAATTTTCTTTCGATCAACTAATCGTTGCAGCTCTAGTGTGTATACAGTATGTGTGTGTGCATGAGTGTGTTACACTGTACCTGGGGTCCTCTGGTTCCTCTGCAGCCCTTTAAACACAAACACCATTAAAGTGTATAGTGCTAATAAAAACACAGTAAAAACATTATAACAATATTATAAGTTAGAGTGAAGGAGTATGGAAAAGCTTAGCCTTAATTTTCTGAATTTCACTTATTAAATTAAATTAAGTTAAGTTAAATTAAATTAAATTACACAGTTCTTGTTTTATGGGCCCAAAAAGAACCAGAGCTTATAAGCAAGGTCCGTCGTACCTTTTCCCCTTTTGGCCCCGTGATGTGTTCTGTTATATCGACCTGAAGAGTTAAAAACAAATCAGCATGATTTAGTTTTAAATCATGTACGTGTTTTACATATGGACACATTTGGATATTTTAGAATTGGTTTGTTAACACATTTCACATTTAAAGCTCTTATGTGTAGGACTGATAAAGTTCAGACATTGGCCCTTCCCTTAGAGGTATTAACCATTGATACAGCAATGCACATTGCACATTTGCGTGTGTGTGTGTGTGTGTGTGTGTGTGTGTGTCATCACCATCAGCTCTGCTTTCCGTTTGACTGTAGGAAACAGAGGTGGTGGAGGAGGAGGAGCGATGAAGACGTCACATGTCCGAGCTGACCACCTGCTGCCTCTGCTAGGTGGAAATCCTGCACAGACAGACAGACACACAGACACAGACAGAGAGACACAGACAGACAGACAGACGTAATATATTTGCTGAAACTGTGAAGTGACCCATTAATGTTCCTCCAAGCTTTAAGTGTCGGTCATGTTAGTTACTGTGTGTTAGATTACATAGTTTTGAGTATTTAGCAGCCCCAACATTGATTACACTGGCTGTGAAGATGTTGTTTCACACCCTTTACCCATGCACAGGGACCTATCTAACGTGAGCTCTGCTCCAGAAAAAACCCCAGCTTTTTCCTTAGCTGATGTAGGTCTACACTCGAATCACAACCACCAAACACATCCAGTTCACAATTTAGAAAAATAATAAACCAAGAAGAGAAAAGTCAGCATTATAAAATACTGTGACGGCTCTGCTGAGACAGAACAGGGAAGGCTGCTGCAGAGTGCGTATGAGAATGGATAACACTTGCTTTATGGTGAGCATAAGAGAGATGGGTCTCATTCAACCTGTTTTTTGGGGGCACAAGAAAGTTAGAGCAGTAACTGCCCTCGTTGTCCTCGTCTGGTGGGACTTTGCAGAGTGACAAACTAAAGATTGTAACCCTCTTTATTCATCTCACCACCCAACTGTTCATCAAAAACTGATTGTGCTCTGAGAACAGGTGTGCAGACGTTTAAGGTGCTTCTGAGATCATGCTGATTGCTGTCCATGGGAGGGGCAGGGCGAAAAGGGGGGGTTTTTAGTCAGCATGCCTGTTTGGTCTTTGCCTCCCTGTTCTGAGAGAAGATGGGCCACCATTACTCCCCCCACCATAGAGGACGATTTCTACACAATCTGTCAAGTGGCACCAACTTCGCAGCCAGTTACAGCTGCGCCCGGCTTGGATGGACTGTCCCAGATTCATGTTCGTACTCACTGCCTGTGACAGACGAAACAGCCGGCTGGAGGCCGCTGAGCAAGGCAGTCCATCCCAAAACCAGCTGAGTCAGCATCTGCTTTTCTCCTGCAACAACAACTGGGGGAAAAAAGTGCATACATCTGTAAAATTTAATAGAAAACATGGATATTTGTATGTATAATTGACACACATTGTAAATTTCTCCATTGTGAGACTAATAAAGGATTTCTGATTCTGACGTTTAACTTAATGATGAAAAATAAGAACTTCTTTAATGTGTTAACTCAAGTTCCCTTTTTCTAATAATATATTTTGTCTAAAGACCTGGGGCCCCTGACATTTATATATCACTCCTGACAATACAAACAAACAAACCCCTCATGGTGGACAAGCAGCAGGTGGATGTACAACTGGTGGATATGCATGCTTGATAAATGCCAATTTCTTTTGTGCAATGGGGAGTTCTTTCAGACAATTTTAGAACTTGTTCCATTCATGCTTTGATAAATTAGGTGAGTGCTTTATCTTTAATTGTTCCGTCCTGCAGTGCAATGTAAGCTTTCTTGCCTGCACTGCAAAACACAGATTACACAGAAGTCTCCTATTAAATCTTTTAAACTAAAACTGTTCCTGTAACAAGTAAAATCCTGCACGTCTGCGGTGGGGAGGAGAAAATCTCACCGACATCAAAAACAATTCCACTTCTTAACAGTTTGCATATTTCAGAAAACTTATTTATTCCTGAAAAATATCACTCCACTGTTGTCAACAAGCTACCAGTAGATTTTCAAAAAAAAGTCCTCACGTCACCTGATTGTCATTGAATTTACAAAAAGTGTTGACAGCCAGACAATTAACTCCCCTCTGGTTAAGAAAATTACACAATCAGCCTCAAGAATAGATAAACTAACAGACTAATTAAAGATGTGTATAACAATCAGTACGATTCCTTTTCTGTATTATCTATCAAATATGTGAATGTTGGGAAAACTGCTAACCTACCCCAAAACATGATGGTGCATCTAAAGATATTTATCCTGATACATAATAAGTCTGTTTTATTTTTCCTTGGTGTCATGAGTGCTAACTCTGGCATGATGCTTCTCATAGTTCAGATATCAGAGGAGGTTAAAATGCGTGTTCACATGCACAGTAATCTGCGTTGTGCGTCTTACCTCAGTGTTGTCTCCTTGCTGTGTGGAAGCTCTCGTCCTGCAGTGGAGATGTCTGTTAGAGCCGATTCTCTTCCTGGTCATCGCCCAGCCCAATCTGCAAAGCTTGCATGCTGAGTCCGACTTATCTCAATATACTGTGGAAATGCAACGCAGCCTCTGGCAGCGCTCTGCAGGAATAATCAGATAATTACTTACACACTGAGCCAAAGAGAAGGAAGCTTATAAGGCCACGCTGGAGAGCATGAAACAGTGAAAGCAGTCAGTGGCACCTTCTGTCATATTGTATTATCATTACTGTATTTCCATTTACATTCTATGCTTTTAGCCAAGTTCCTCACAGCGATCATACAGCTTAATCTAACTCTATAAATCTAACCGATGCGGATTCAGAGAGACCTCACAGTGAGATGACAAGCCACCAAGACAAAAAAAAGGTCAAAGGTCAGTGCCTCATCTAAATAAGTGGCGGTTCATCATATTTATATATGCGATTTATGTGTTAAATGAGGATAGCTGTTGTAAGAAATACAGTTCAGGTGATAAAAGCAGTAAAAAAACCTTAGACAACATTACCAAACTCACTCCACTTCACCTACATCATCATACAAATCCAAAGAGTAACCAGCAGAAAAGCTTGTTTTTGTGGCCCTTCAGTGGTTTAACCTCTCACCTTGCTGCAGTGATGCAAAGTGTACTTCAGGGCGTGTCAGTACGCCGTGACATCACTGTTGGGCGTGGTCAGAGGTGCAACAGTGTCAGTTTGATTTTAGCACAAAATGCCGCGTGTCAACTTGAATTCACGGCTCCGTGTGGCAAGTTCATAAAATACATGCAGCAACAGAACTGTAAACAAGACACACTAATACACATTTTACATCGTTTATAGTGGCTGAATCCAAATGGCAAATATACTGTAGTGTCTGTGCCAACACTTAAAAGCTGTGAAAATATTAAATTAAAGTTTAGTTAAAAACCTCACTGCAACTATTACAGGCAGTTCTCACTTTTGTCAGTTTTGAAACCCAGTTACAAAATGGATTCTCCAGGGGAAATCCAGCTGGAGAAGTCGGGTTTCTCTAATATCCTGCCCTGATTAGGAAAACCAGATTTTGCATATTAGACAAATCAAGTGGAGATCTTCCAAAGTTGAACTTTTTAGCATGAAATTTCCTTTTTTTGTTACTATCCATCCACTGCAACTCAACAACACTGTCCAGGAAAACACAAAGAGGGAATATTATACTTTAAGACTAACTTTGGAAGATTCCCCACTTTGATTTGACTGAAAGTCTCATATTATCTTCAGATGAACATTTGAATACATTTTTTGCCCAGAAGGAAGACTGCGGATTTTGTCCCCCATCACTTAAACACTGAAATGACTTCAGGAAGGGATCTCTTAATGGTCAGTATTAACAGGAGGAATGATGAGCAAACAAAACCTGCTGTAACGTACACATGAGCACCTGACTATTTTAGTATTAAGACAGATTTAAAACCCATCCTTTAAATGCTACTCATCCTTTCTGAAACTCAAACCTGCAGAGGGAAAATACTGGTTTGATTGCAAACACTTAATTTGCCCTTCAGCTCTGTCTGACCAGTATACAGCAGTATTTGAAAAAAATCAGGTTGAAAACATCTGAATTGTTGAGCTGTTTTCCTGATTCTATAATAGTCCACTTGTGCAGAACACCTGTCTATGTAAAATGATCAACTCTTTTCTTTCTAATTTTTCCTAAACTGGCTGTATGGGTGATAACCTTAAGTGCAAACATCTTCGCTCCTACCTGATGTACGCAAGTCAAACAAAAAGCTTTAAAAAAAAAATCATCAGTTCTGTCTTTTTATTGAAGTATTTAAAACCACAAATAAAGACTGAAGTGCAGACTGTCCACTAAGATCTTTCTATGGTATGCTTCGTAACTTTGAAAATGCAATAAGAAGTTAGGACAGACAACCAAGAAATACTACAAAATATACAAGAGCACTGATGAGTTGAATTGTAAACAGCCTAAAAGAAAATAAAATAAAAACAGGCACATGGAGGAATCGAGTGACATGAGAGAAAGCATATGTAGAGAAAAAAAAAAAAAAGTAATTTTTCTTTCACATTTGTAATAAAAGACGTAATGTAAGACTACAGAGCCAACAGAGGATAAGTAGTAGTCCATGTCGAGACTACAGCGATTAAAAATCTTTTGACACAGCTTCAAAAGTGTGGCTGTGCTTCCCTTTGAGTGTTTCTTAAAATCGTATAAACTACACAACAGCTCAAGCTAGAAATGAAGAAAAAAAAAGTGCTGCTAGCATTTATTAAAAAACACTTTAAACAAAGAAAAAAAATCAAAAAGGTGAGAGGAGGCCAAGGCATTCTGAGTTAAAAGCATAAAATCCTCCTTACACAGCGCCTGGGTGGAGAAAAGAAAATCTTCAAGTCCTTTGCTGCAGATTCCTCTTGAATAGATTTGTCTTTTAACGCCTGTACAGCGGTCTGATCCGACAGAAGCAGAGGTCTCTTCAGGGTTTGCCGTCTGTCTGGCTGAGGCGCATCTGCAGCTCGACTACCACGCGCCTCATCATGCCTCCTAACTGATCGTGCATCTGAACGAGCTGCTGTGGCGAGCAGTAACTCAGTTCTAGTGGCGTCATCCTGCAGGTCAGGGTCTCCACCTCCGACAGCAGCCCTTCAGGGGGTCCCTCAGGTCTCTGCTGTCCAGCCGGTGTGTCGGGTGTCTGATTCCCGGAGCCTTCTTGCTCTGGCCTCCCATCTGCAGAAACAGGCTCGTACACCAGCACAGTCGCTGCAAATACAAAGATGACGTTGTTTATATATTTAAAAGTAGACAGGTTCGACATTTTGAGAAATCTGCTTATTCCTGGAGAGTTGGATAAGAGGATCAATGACACTTTTATGTCTGTTCATAAATATGAAGCTTCAGCAATGAGAAGGTTCACTTAGCGTAAAGATTGGAAACAGCTAGCCTGGCAAACATTACGTTATTTGTTTAATCTGTACAAAAACTAAAAGTGTAAAAACTGGTTCCAAGCCAAGAAATAGTCCCAAACATAACCCCCCCTTAAACTCGACAATTTTACACTTTGGTTTTTCTACAGATTAAACAAATGAGATGTAACGTGTTAATTAGTGTGCTTTAGAGGTGCTGGTGGGCAGCGCTAACCGTTTCACCTGTTTCCAGTCTTTATGCTAAGCTAAGCTAAGCTAAGCTAAGCTAAGCTAACTGGCTCCTGGCAGTAGCTTCATATTTACCATACAGATACGAGTGCGTTATCGATCTTCTCATCTCTCTGCAAGAAAGCAAATAAGCTTACTTCCCAAACTGTCAAACTATCCCTTTAATCTTAAACAAATTCATGGGTGAAATGTAAATTTGCACGTCTGTGATAATTAATGTATTTCAAGATGATTTTCAATTAATATCCCTAGGCTCGAAAATGACATGCCCAAAATGAATAGAGTATATCTCTGCAACTACAAAAGGTCTATATGAATAATCTTGGTATCATAATTAGGCATAATTTTAAATTTTAGCTACGAGGAAGGAGAAATAAGCAGCAACATGGCATCTTAGACACACACACACACACACACACACACACACACGGCCCATGGGGCTTAGTCATACATACGCGCACTTTATCACGTGCACATATTTGGACTCAATTTACATACTTTTAAAAAAGTATGCACCTTACACATGTGGTGGGAGTGGGACCTTATATTGTAAGATTTAAGGATATAGCCTGACTACGCCACCCTGGGAAATACTCACAATTTCACAATATTAGACAAACACTAACCCTAAAAGGGCACACAGGTTCATTCACTAATGAAAGTCAAAGACGTGTTGTTTCCACTGTCAATACTACACCATTTTATTGAATGTTCACAAGTAGCAAGAAGCAGAAATAAACAAAACACAAGAACCTATCCTACTCCAGACACATAGCCAATACATGAACAGACACACACAATGTACACATGAACAAACTCTTTCACTTACTCAGCCAAATATGAACACACGCACTTGCTGGCTGGCTTGTTTGAACGCCTTATGGGCTCCAGCGCAGGGTTTTCTGCCAGAACAGCCGTCAACACGGCGATAAGCATTGCGCACATATCGCGGACCAAACAGAGTAATTTAAGAGCCTATTCTCATAGAATGGGGGTTACAGTACGTAACCACCGGTACATACGCTCGCCTGTTCATCTCTGTTGCTGTCGCAGTGTTCTGGCGTGAGAGTTGTTTAGGTAGCGTGAGAGCGTGACACTGAACATGAAAGCGTGTCTCAGCGTGAGAGTTGGCAACACTGATCCTGACACACCCGAATAATACGTTCCGAAACAGCGTCGGGGCGATCTTCTTGTCAAGACGACTCAACCAAACAGTCAGACCTCTATACATGTTCCCATTCAAAGAAAAGCATAAAAAGGCAATGAAGTGTGACTCAAAACTAGATAGATTAGATAAGATGGATTTTTGATGATGATTACACACCAGGGCAGGGAATTTTAGGTCCATGAGTGGGGTTTTTGAAAAGAAAAGAAAAAAAGTCCTCTCCTCTAGCCATGGCTAACAAACCAACAAGAAAAAAAGAAGTGGGGCAACTGCTGTCATTCATTTGTTGTGCCAGGCTTTGAAGCAGTTCCTTTTAGGAGTGAAGCACAGAGGGACCTGGCACTTCACGCAGTACACAGGTGTCTTCACCCTTTTGATGCCAGCGTCCTGGCATCTTTTGCAGTACCTCCTGGATTGGGTACCATCATCTCCATAGTAATCAGGCATGCAGGAGGTAGGTGTTGGAGGTGGAGGTGGTTCTGAGGCTTTGGCAAACTCCAGCATTTCTACAGCTAGCTTCTCCCTGAAGCGCTTTTGGTCAAATGGCCTTTTCAGGGTGGGATCATTCTTCTTTTTGTGCAGTTCTTTGTGGAGAAGGAAGCTGTTGACCACAGCAATGTCCATAAAATGGTAAAAGAAGGTCTTATACCATTTCATAGTTTTGTGGCGCACACTGTAATAGCCAATCAAAGCATCAGACAGATCCACGCCACCCATGTGGCGATTGTAATCCAAAACAGGATCAGGAATGGTCACATTCTTGGTTTGCCACACACCAGCCTCTTTCACTTTCCTCTTCACAGTTTGGCCGCTGAACGCTTCATGCACAGTGGAGCAAATGGTCACCTCACGTGTGTCCATCCATTTTACAAACAGAAGTTTGTTTTGCCGGATCCACCGCATATCTCCCCTTTCTGCATTTTTTGGTAGTTCATTCTGTGTGGTCTTCGGAAAGCTAATCTGTTTTTTTCTGATTGTCCCACATGCACCAGTGTTTTGTCTGTACAATTCCTCAAAGAGGGCAGGGCTGGAATAGAAATTGTCAACGAATAATGTGTAGCCCCGACCGAGGAGAGAGAATGCCATAAGGTCCATTACTGACGTGTAGCTCAAACCCCGGCCTGGAACGTGCATGCTCTTCCCCTCATAGACAAAAAAATTCCATGTGTAGGCAGTTGCGGAGTCCGCAAGCACAAATATTTTGTACCCCCACTTTGTGGGCTTTGCCTTCATATACTGCCTCATACTGATGCGAGCCTTAGACGCCACCATCCTTTCATCTATGGCAATGTTCTGATAAGGCTGGAAGTGTACTTTGCAGGCATTCACTATCTCCGTGTACAGAGGCTTGATCTTGAACAGTCTGTCATACTCTGCAGTGTTCCTTTTCCTGTCGTTGGCTTCATCTTCTGCTGGGTTGCTCATGTGCAGGGACCATAAGATGGATTCAAAGCGATCCCGTGTCATCGTATCGCCAGGGAATCTAAAGTTGTATGGCCATTCCTTTTTCCAATAGTCCCCTCTGTCGTGCACTTTTACAAGCCCTGAGAAGATGATAATGGCCAGGAAAGTATAGAAATCGCTCACTGTCAGAGGTTTCCAAATAAACTTCAATCCAGCCTGCAGTCTCTTGGCAGCATTTGCGTTTGTGTTTGCAATGATGGTGCGGACAACAGAGGAGCTAAAAAACAGCTGGAAAAGTGAAAGAGGAGACCATGAGGCGGTGGTGTCAAGGGTGGGGCCAGGCTCCCTGGCGGGCCTGAACCTGAGTGTTTCTGGTCTTTCGTCTTTCTCCTCTCTGTTATGCCACCTATGTTCTTCCCCCTCTTCCTCCTCTCTCACTCTCGAAGTGGTAGACCCACCTCGACGGCGCTTCGTTGGACTTGCCGACTTTGTGGATGGCCCTGGTGTGTAATCATCATCATCATCACTAAGGAAACAAGACAGAGGAGAGAAAAGTCAGGATTGAAACACATTTATTCATTCACTGGCCTATAGTTTTGAAATTGTGACTCAAAACATAAAAGTAACAATATAGGGACTAGAGTGATTTATACTGAGATAAGAAAATAAGAAATTGTAAAATATTATAGCACGTTATTGTCAGTGACTTGCCTTGTGAATTGCCTAAATTTAGCCTATAAACTTCTGTTGATTTATTTTTATACTAGCTGGTAAATTTCCACTGTTCTAAATGTTAGACACCAAATATATAAATAACAATATAAAAGATGACATACTCTTCCATCGGTGGAACTTGGACGAAGTAATCCGCTCCCTCGTCACCCAGGTGAGGCTCAGGCTGCATCAAATCCTCGTCGTCTGACTCAGAATCAGAGGGAATTTTGGCAGTCCCACTTTTCGTTGTCGGCATTTCCAGTAATTCTGGAACAGTATAAAAAGCGTTTTCTTCCTCTTCTTTGGCCTGACATGTTTTTTGTCAATGAACATGCTGTCGAATGATCACACGAACAAAGAACGCTACGCGTTGTGTGCGCTCTGCTGTGTAATGATCTTCTTGTTCGTGTTTATTGGCGGATTGCAAACCAACTTTAACGGTGCATACCACCACCTACTGTATCGGAGTGTGTAGATTCATGGCATTAGATCATGTGAATACTGATTGGTCTATAGAAAAACTAGCAAACAAAAATAAATTTAAAAATTATAATAAAATTAAGAAAAAAAAAAGAAAAATCACACCCCATTTCCTAATCCTCCCTGTATTATATAACCTATCAACCCACTTCTGATTTCCCTGAACCCTGTCCTCAGTGATTTTAAACTCCATTCCTGTCCTGTATTTCTTAATGTCTCCCTCTCTGTACTACGATGCACGATAATGTGTTCTACATCTTCCAGATGTTACACCACAGGCTTGATAGATAGATAGATAGATAGATAGATAGATAGACTAACTAACTAACTAACTAACTAACTATCTATCTAATGTGGAGTGAAAATACTTGTCAAATACTTTAAGAGCCATCTTTGCCAATTTGTTAGCTTGTTCATTACCTTTGACACCCATATGAGCAGGGGCCTAACAAAACTGCACATCTAGCACAGATTCTCTTTCTTCGTGTGTTTGACTGAGGCCCTCCTTTCATTTCTGTTATTTTCTTGTTTGCTCCTTCTTCATTTACCTTCTTTAATGCTTCAGCATATGAAACCTGTTTCATAATCTTGTATCTTTGTACTTCGCTTGTTTTTGCACAACACAGCCTTGAAAAGCGGCACTGTCCTCCACAGTTGCAGCACTTCACTATCATTTCCACTACATTTTCCGTATGCATGATTCCCTCCACACCTTGCCTTTCCTTTGCATTGTCCCGCTACATGCTGAAACTTGAAACATCTAATTGGTGGCTGAATATATTCTGTTCTATTCTATTTGAATAAGTGAACATACCCAGCAAGACTTTCTTCAGTAAGATGTTCTCAAAATGAAGAAGATCGAGAGGCTCTCCGTTTTCTCACCCCCCTTCTTACTGATCAACCTTTTAGCTTCAGCAATTTTAACTCCTTTCTCTCCAAGTTTTGACACAATGTTTTCAATGGATATTGACAGTGGAACACCAGATATTACTCCCCTCATTTTGACAACTGCACCTGGAATATGTGACTTGACTTTTTCTCCATTCATCGTTTTCTTGTTCAAAATCTTTCTCTGCTGTTCTTTATCCTTTGTAAATATTAGTAGTCTTCTGTTATTCAAATACTTTGCAAACTTCACTTTCCCAATCTCCTTCTCAGGTGAATTTAATTGGATTGAAGTGACGACCATCTTTGTTCAACTCCATGATTACTTTCCATTCATTATTTTGTTCTGTGCTATTTCTTGACACTACATTAATTGTAGGCCTACTACTTGAGGCCCTGTCTGAGATTTTAACACTTTTGACTCTGCCATCAGAATCCTCACTTGAACTGGATCTTTCAAAGTTAGCCTTTTTCCTCCTTTTCTGGTAATGGACCTGTTGCCAGTCCATTCCCCTATAATCCCAATCATCATCTAAATTCTCTGCCATGATTTCTACATTCACGATACAGTTGTTGCAAATCCGCTGAACCTTTCAAAAATCGCTTATCCTCCGTCTTCTCCGCTGAGGTCAGGACCTCTAGAAAAATAGTGCGCTTGGGTAAATCTGTGTCAATACTACGATTCAACCACTAGACATAGACCGTGTGTTCGCATGGAAGGCTGGGACGTAGGCCTACTGCAATTCCTTCCCCATGACATGCAAATGAACAGAAAATGGCTGGAATCGACTCAAAATGACCCAGAGACACTGGAGTAGCCATTACTCCATTACTAGACCACACAAAACTTTTGATTACAAAAACAGCAAAAGGTAAGACAATTTGTAGTTGCAAGTGTACAAAGGAAAGTTTGTTTATGTTGTTCTTCGACAGTTTATTCAGTGAGTTTTGGTCGTACCGTGATAGGAGTTATACTGTTAGAATCTTTGGTATCTAAGTGTTAATTTAATGTGTTGTTTGTGTGGCTAGTGTGAACTGAACGATATCAGGACCGCTGTGATTGCGGGCATGCACTGTGCTCAGACGGAGAATGCCTTTTGCTACACCGTCAGTCAGTTTCTTGGTGTTTGACTTGTGTTTTGTTTAGGTAGAAATGGTTACACTGGTTTACTAGTCGAGCTTCTTCTGGTCAAAACGGTGTGTCACATGACTATGTTGTCACGTGTTTAAATGCCCTGTGACGTGTTTGCTTACGCGGGGGCGGTCTCGCCCCTGTATACGGTGGCTCTCGTGACCAAGAGGTTAACCTCAGTGGCACCGTCTTGTTTGTGTAACGAGGCTTGCTCAGACAGTTTTTTATTTTCAAAAAAGGACAAAAATGCCAACAGAGTTTTTACACACCTAGTGTCTCGCCCGAGGTCTTGTCCTCCTCATCCTGGTTTTGAGGAGCACTGGTCTCCTCCAGTTCAGAGGTCATCATCTCCATTTCATCAAAACTCTTCAGCTCATCACCACCTCGTCCTTTGCGCTAGAAGAGAATAGTTCAGATGTCAAACACAAGAATTTCACCTTTTATATTTTTGTAAAATGTAGGTTATCATTTGTTGTAGTCCTCTATCCCCTGGCATACCTGTTGTTCGTAGATTTTAAGTGCCTTTTTGACATTGGAGATCTTTGGGGAGCGAATTGGTAGAGTCTTGACTTCACTGGGAGTAAGAGCACTCAGGTCACCGACTGTTTTGATGTTTCTGGCTCGAACAAGCTGCCCAAAACCACGAGACCTATGAGGGGAGGAAAAAAAAAAAAAAAACTGTCCTTACATAGATTTGAAAAAGCCAATACAAAACATTTTGCTTTCATTAACCCTGTGCTGTACTCACCACATGTTGGAGGATATCTGAGGCAGCACAGCTTCTACAGGTGTAGAGCAGCCGACCAGGGCGGGGTAGATACAGTCTCTGGAGACAGGCCGCGGCTCTTGGCTCATTTCGGAAATCTGGAAAAAAGGGTTGCATCTACTACTAGGACCAATAGCCTGTAACTGTGAACCAAACTAAAACAATTAAAAGCTGCACTAATCGAATCAAAAGAAAACGTGTATGGTGAAGGGTGTTGTTTGCAATGATGCACCAACAGAGAATTATCATCCAACTCTGCAGCTCTATGGAGCTTTTTAACCACCCACAGCGGTTCCCATTTGTGTGCATACCAGGCATTTCTTGGAGCTCTTGTAACCTGGACTGTGCAGGTTTCTGGGACTGAAGACCAGCAAGCCCTTTGTTGGAGTAGTGACATACTAGAATAAGAAGCAGAGGGGTGTCATGTTAGATCCAAGCAGATGAAGAAACATTTGGTTCAGGTTGATCAGAAATACAGCAATTAGGAACAATGCCGGCCTCATTCATACCTTAGGCTGCGGGATACTGCTAATTTTGGATCTTCTGGGGGAGCTGGTTCTGATAGCAGGGCTGCGGCGATCAATGTCGTCTGCTATTTCCTGATGTTGGATTGGATCGGCAAAAGACACGCGCCTGGACTGCAAAGTTCAAGGAGACAATACAGTTACTTTCACCCACATTACAAACAAATACAAGGTCAGATCTTTATAATGGAACTTCTGTATTTGAAATCCATTTTGAAATTTACAAGTGCTTTGTCACTTACTTTGACAAGAGGTGATGGAGTCTCATCCTCTAGTGGTCTCTTCTGGCCCTTCTTAAGAATACTGGTTGATGGGGAGGCTGAAGGAGACCAGGTTCCTCTGGTCTTGCCACTGCTGGGGCTTTGGACGACATCTGTCCCCATTACAGCCTCCAGCTCCTTCTGCTTTGCCGGAGAATCTGGAAAAACATCTTTGCTGGTTGATTCTGATAACGCTGAAGCGTTGCAAACATCAGACAGAGCAGCATCCAAATTTGCAACTACATCGTTCTCAGCATTGGGGGTCTGAGTTTCCTCTTTATGCTCACACTCCATACTCTGGGTTTTGCTGTCTTTATTGCTCTCCTGTAGAGGTGTGATGTCGTCACCGGCACTGGCCTCTGTGTGCTGGTTTGTCGATTTCCCTTCTGTGATGGAGACAGACTCTTCCTCCTCCTTTAAATCATCTGGACACTCCATCTGGTTTTGTCCAAAAGAGGTGCTGTGACTGTCTTCAGCTGCGTCCTCCACTGGAACAGCTGGATGTTCAAGGTGGTTTGAATCTGAATCATCATTTTGTTTTTCTGTAACATTGTCAACAGGCTCAGGTTTCCCCTCTGAAGACTCTGAAGCCTGCAGTTTCTCTGTTGTCTCATCAGGGGGCGCCGGTGTGTCCACAGCAGATACCACAGATGGGCCACAGGGCAACTTTTCCTGAGTCTGTTCAGTACTGATCCCAACTGATTCAAGCATTTCAGCAGGTTGCAAGTCCCCAGTGTCACTTTCTTGTGAAGTTGTGTTGTCAGTGTTTGTTTCAGAGTCCTTTTGTCTTTGCTCCTCCTCCCGAGGAGACACACTGAGCGATTCTCTCTTTGTGTCGTCGGTCTCAGTTTTCTGTACAGCAGCATCAACCTCTACCTCCAATGGTGATTCTTCATTACTTTGCTCCTCAATATTACTTGTGACCTGGAGCGATACAGAATCCTGAAAGTCTTGTGTTTTCTGTGAATCCTCTAAATCTGTTGTACTTTTAGCTTCTATGCTTTGTGTATCTGCCTTTTGAGAAGTATCAGAATCATC
This sequence comes from Macquaria ambigua, assembly GCA_008360985.2. Lineage (NCBI taxonomy): Eukaryota > Metazoa > Chordata > Actinopteri > Centrarchiformes > Percichthyidae > Macquaria > Macquaria ambigua. Next base: position 96,637 of record VMKM01001283.1, on the reverse strand, counting down.
CTTTATGATATCGGCATTCATTTTGTCTTCTTTAGATTCAAGAGAGAGAGGACTTTGAAGAGACGCTCGAGGTTTTCTTCCTCTCTTTTTGCGCATAGGGGAATTTTCTCTGGCCTCCAAGGATTCAGACTCTGAGGACTCTATATTGGCCACCAACGCTTGAGAAGATCTTCGTCTTGAGTATCTGCCCCTGCCTTGAGAGGACTCTGTTGATCCTGCAATATCTAATGACTGAGAACTCTCTGGGGTTGAGCTAGGACTCGACTTTGACTGCTCATCTTGTACCTTGCTCCTTCTGGTCCTACCTCCAATTCTGGCCTCTGCCTGACCAACAGCTGTCATTGCTGCCTGAGAATTGGACCTACTCTGCCTTCCTAATAAATCCTTATTTTCACTTTTATCTTCAGACTCTGCTGCCTCAGATGATGCCTTGCTTCTTCTGGATCTACGCAGGGACTGGCTATCAGAAGATGAGGGTGTGATCACTTGAGAGTCCTCTTGACTAAGGTCGTCATCTGTACCTTCTCTCGTCTTGTGTTTGTCTTTGACCTCCAATTCATTCACCAACTTGTTTGTCGTGCTTGTTCTGTCTTGGGACTCTGCATTAGTTGGAGAAGAAGTGACTATCTGAGAATCTCTCTTTTTGGTCTTTTTTTCTATAAGATCAAACTCCTGGGATTTGCCACCAGTTTGAGGGGAAGGAGTGATCATTTGAGAATCTCTCTTTAGCTTGTCACCATCTTTTTCAGTTGGTTCTACAAGCTCAAACTCTTGGGATTTGCCACCAGTTTGAGGGGAAGGAGTGATCATTTGAGAATCTCTCTTTAGCTTGTCACCATCTTTTTCAGTCGGTTCTACAAGCTCAAACTCTTGGGATTTGCCACCAGTTTGAGGGGAAGGAGTGATCATTTGAGAATCTCTCTTTAGCTTGTCACCATCTTTTTCAGTCGGTTCTACAAGCTCAAACTCTTGGGATTTGCCACCAGTTTGAGGGGAAGGAGTGATCATTTGAGAATCTCTCTTTAGCTTGTCACCATCTTTTTCAGTCGGTTCTACAAGCTCAAACTCTTGGGATTTGCCATCAGTTTCAGGGGAAGGAGTGATCATTGATGAATCTTTCTTTGGCTTCTTCGACACATCTTTCTTTGGTTTATCATCAAGTTCAAGCTCATGTGTGGCAGTTTGGCTGGACTCTTCTTTGTCAGGGAAAACCTTTTTCTTCATTCCACCCTCCTCCTTGGTCTCCACTGATTTGCTCCGCCGACTGTGCCTACCCTGTGACTGGCTGTCGTAATCAGACTGTGTGTCTGACTGCAAATCAGTTTGGCTGGACTCGTGCTCTCTGGTGCTTCTCCTTCTGGGTTCATGTTTATCAAGGAACTCTTCTGAATTGCTGTAGAGTTTGATCTTCTTGTGTGCTCTACCGAGAGAGTTGGTTTGGCTTGACTCACTCTTGTCCCTCTGAGCCCTCGTTCGTAATCGGTCTCTGCCACTGTCCTCCTCAGCAGCCTGCTTACTTCTCGTGTTTGGTCTGCTTTGTATTGAGCTTGATTTTGGAGAATCACTTTTAGGTTCTTCTCCGGAACGTCTCCTTTTGAACTGCGTGTATTTCTCTTGCCGTTCCTCAGGGTCCTCTCCAGGCAGCTGAGGTCTGACTCTGTAGCGTCCAGACCGTCTGGGTTCACCTGGAGAAGAATCATCTAGAGTCTGATCAGATTCCTCATCCTGGCTGGAGGGTTTAATTTCCTCTAATGCGGAAGTCATTTTTGTACTCTCCCTGCCCTCCACTTCAGCCTGGGTGTCTGGAATAACATCTTCGTCCTCTGTTGTATCACTGGGCAGTCTCTCAGTCAGCCTTACTGGCTCACTTTTCATCCCAGAGTCTTTTGGCCTTCGAGGGGACTCCAGGGCATCGTTCGCAGGACACTGCGAGTTCAATTTTCCTGTCTGAGTGGACAGGGAATCCTGAGAGTTTGGACCAGTGGATGTCCGGGAAGCCCGAGAGCACGATGTCTTGTTGGTGTTTGAGCGTTCTTGGCTACTGGAGGTCTTTATGAGGGGACCTGTGAACGTGGACGCACTGCTGGGGCTGGCAGGCTTTCCCTCAGCATATTTCTCCAGAGTGATAAAGGACTGACGGCGACTGTTGGTTTTCTGGGGAGTCCCTGAGACCAAATCTGAAGAGCCAGAGATGTTAGGACTCGTGCCTTCTTTAGACTGAATGTCCATGTCTTCTGCTCTATCATCACTCTTGGCATCATCCTCCATAGAAACATCTGCTGACTCTGGGATCATCTCTTCCTGCTCGTGGTTTTCTGTCATGTTATCTACTGCTTTTGGGCTGGCATAGTCTTGAGTCTCTGTTGTTAGAACTTCAAAGTCTTCCTCATTTTCCACATCTTCTTGAAGAGCCTGAAAGAAACCAAATGTAGATAACCAAATCCATCTGTAAATATAGAAAGCATCGGTGTTTGCCCGGATCAAACATCTTTCTCTGTAAGTGTGAATATTTAGAAAATGCAAGTTTGATGACTTGTCAAATTACACCATGCAAGTTAATGGAGAAATCTGATTGGAAAGCATTACTAAATGCTTCTTTATACATTTTCAGTTATATCGTGACGATTTCTATTTGAACTCTTTGAACCAGGGGCAAGTCTCAAATGCCATTTAATACCTCACAGGCATATACCGACGTAAATGTTTCAGTCATTCAAGACAACAATATTCTGGGTCTCTCTTAACCGTGGGGATGATTAACTCATCAGTGGCGACTGGTATGAAAGAGTGAAACATTTCCGGGTGGGACAAATAATGCAATATATTATGACGTGGTCTCGAGGTATCAATACACTAGTGCCACTATTGCAGTCTGTTATCTTGTTATAATGAAGCAGACATGTTTTCTTCTTTTACTGTAGACATTTGCACAGTTTCACTTTCGGACAGTTTACAGTTACCGCAGTAGCTACCCATTCAAGAATAAAACATAAAATAAAAGTCATGTTAATGATGCAAGAACTTGCAGCTCCATGAAAACACTAACAGTATAACCCAATTTCAAATCTGTGTGTGAAAGCACACCATAAAGATAACTTGTTAAACATGTTAATGTTCATGATTTGTTTTTTCATGCACTGTAAGAAAAGATGGGAGCTAATGCAATCGATTACAAAATTGTGTACCGTAACAATCACCCCCCCATCTGACCAGGATACCTCCTGGACGCCTCATGGGGAGGTATTCTGCAACTCTGGAGCAGACCCAGAACATACTTGATATATTAAAAATCTGGCCTGGGACACCCCCCCCCAGGAAGAGCTGGAGGGAGTGGTTGGGGAGAAAGACATCTGGGCTACCATGCTTTTCCCTACTGCCACCCCAACCCCAACCAAAATAAGCACCATAAATTGATAGATGGATGATCTGATTTCTGCTCTTTGAAAAAGTATGTTGCCATTTTTATGGGTAACTTTTCTGGATCGAGATACATGTTAGTAGTTAGAAAGTAGTGTAGTAACTGTTTTTAACCTGGAAATGTTACCATTAATGAATTTAACACTGAAACTTACCTTGCCAGGAGCCTCTTTGGTAACCTCTTCAGCTTGTTTAGTTGGCAGTTTGTCCCTGTGGAAAAAAATGGTTTATTTTATGAATGCTGTTTTTTTTTGTTTTTTTGTTTTTTAAATGAGAGAGCAGGGATGTATCTTGATTCTTTTAGCAGATGCTCAACACTTACAAAGAGTCTTCTTGGCTCTGTGTGTACTGGGTGAAAACCGTTGTATCCAGGGAAGCATCAAGGTTGTTGTACATGGCAGGGATGTCGACCCTGTGCCAAAGAAAACATTAGCTCTACACAAGACTGACAACACGGACACTTTAAAATGTATTTTATAAATGTTACTGGTGGAACTCTGACCTTTTAGTCCTTTTCACCTCCTTCTGGTGCTCCGTCAGAACTCGCTCCTTTGTCTCAGGAGGAATGAAGACAAAGTCGATGGAGGCCTCTTCCTCCAAAACCTCTCTGCGAGGAGGCTTGGGCGAGCCAAAGTCCAGCTTTGTCTGTTGGAGGGCAACACAATGGAAACCAGTTGTGCAATGGTGACATGATGAGCAATTTAAAAAAGGGAAAATCAAACAACTCTCCGTAGAATATATAGAAGCTGTAACCCTGTCCTTGCATGGTCACAAAATGCTTTCTCTTATTGCAGAATGGACGATTTCCCATCTTACTTAAACATTACATAAATATGCTAAACAGCTTTTGCAGAGCTCCTTTTCAAAGAAAAAAAACAAACATTCAAGGAAGACCAAAAAAATAAAAAAAAAAAAATAAAAAATAAATAAATAAAAAAATCGCTGTCAAGAACTGTCTGAGTTTAGACCTACAGAAACTGGTTTGGAGGTCGTCACGGAGCTCCTGTCCTTCAGCTCAGCAGCCTTTCCCAGCAGTGAGTCCCGCTTCCCCGCAGATGAAACTGGCATCCCACTCAGCTTGGTCTCCAACTGCGAACTCTCACTCTGAAGACACAAGATCAGCCACAAATAACAAATAACACATAACACCAAGGAGAACAGAGACGGCAGTGAGAATATAGCTGAAATCACAACACTAAGGTAAAACGCAACTCACTGAATACTGTCCACTGAGCTCATCAGGAACACCGACAACCTCAAAGCCAGGAAGAATGATTGGGGTCTTCTGCTTCACTTGGCTCAATATTGGCCTGTGTAAAGAAAATGGCAACATTGATCAGAGTCCACCTAAATCGATCCACTTAGATCTAATTTCTTCTATTGTTTGGTCCCTCAGAAAACAAAAACATTTCTATTGTTGCATTCCTATTGTAGCAGTATGTTATAGATCTCTTATCAAAATGAATACACATACATTTGGCCTTTTCCTCTGGGTCTAAAGTGAGCACAGCATTAAACATGACCTGAAGTTTTTCACCTGATCTCATCGGGGTAAGTGAGGCTGACGGAGTTGGCGAAGGCCGAGTTCCAGAACTGGGTGACGGAGGTGCGGAGCTGCTTGTTCTTGTGAGGGAACAACACGCAGAGCAGGGGAGAGAGCAGAGCCAGGAGTTCGTCATTGTACGCCAAAGTAGAGCGGGTCAGCAGGCAGCCGAGAACCTCACTGAGAAGCTTCTCCAACTGCAGGAGGCAGAGGGGTAAAAAGCAGACAGTTATTGCTTAAAAACAGGGTTTGTAGAGCTTTTTAAAAAGAGTAAAATTCAAGTACTTTCAAGGTACCTAAACGAAAAATTCCCAGACTCTTGAAGCCTTCATCATCACATCTAAATCGTTACTATAAACACCAGGAGACAACAAATATGATGATGGGATCGTTTAATTTGAAATATTAAAAGATTTTTGCTTTAAAATGAGTGATTGTGTCGATGAAACACCAGATTATGTTTAAAATCAAGTATTTTTCAAGGAGTTCAAGCATAGAATTCAAGCATATTCCTAACCTTGAAAACATAATGGTTAAAATTAAGCATTCTTTGAAGACTTTGTTTGAACCCTGCTAAAAGCGAAAGTACTTATAAAAATGTGCACCCATTTGACAAAGGACCCACCTTTCCCAGAAGCTGCGAGGTGAATTTGGGCGGCTCGCTGGCTGCTTGTTTGTAGAGAAGGGCGAGAGGTTGAATCAGAGAAGTCAGGGCTTCCTTGACAGTGTCGGCGAGAGCGAGGTTGGTGAAGAGAGCAGACAGGACGAAGACCAGAGCCAATCCTGTGGCTTCAGTGGAAGCCTCAGGGCCCTCCAGGTAAACCTCTAGACACTGCACCAGCAGGGACTGGAAGGTGGACAGATTCCCCAGGACCTTATTCCTCTTTTTCATCCAGTTCACTGGAGTGTGAGGAGCTGGAAGACACAAGAGTGAAAAACGTGATTTTCTCCATTTAAGTGTGAAGACTGAAATAAGGTTAGCTGAAGATCTCTTACACTTGAGCTTTTGCTGAAACTGAGGAGTGTACGGCGAGAAGTCCACACACTCAACCATGACTTGGAGGAAACTGGCAACAGCATTTAATGTTGAAGGAACCTGGAGGATCAGACAGCATCAATGTGTCAAACCAAGGCTGTGTTCTAAACAAATTATAATAATCAAATAAATCAGTAACTGATTTTTTTTTTTTTTTTTTAAACAAACAAACATTCATTTCTCCAATCATGAAGGTTTGATAAATTAAAAAAAGTTTCTAATTTTTCTTTTGTTTATTTAAACCAAAAAAACAAAAGAAAAAGCCTTAAACTCCAGATGTAGATTTAATTGTGGGAATGACGGCACAGTGGCAACCAACATAATTTTCAAACTTCTGAAAACCCCTTAATGTGAGGATGAATTACAAATTTAAAAGCAAATTCTGAAAAAAATACTAGAAATTACAAATCACATGATAAAAATTGTGAAACATGGACCCAATTGTTTCATTGCTCCTTGCAGCTATAATTTTATTTTCTTTCACATCTTTTCCCGCATGATTTTTAATTTTTTTCTGGTTGGCAGAGTACTTTATATTTTGTTTGGATGTTTACATATCACATGGTTAGTTTTCTTTACCATGATGGCTCCTCTCCTCTACTCACCATTAGGGCATCTCTGTCTATTGCGGCGGCCATCTTTGCACAGAACTCCTCGCAGCAGATGTTCTCCTCAGCTGTGACCACCAGCGCAGAGCAGCGGGCGAACACTTTGTACAGCTTGGACCACGAAGACAGCATCGACTTCTGGGCCGCCTGAACCACACACACAGGGATCAGAACCAGGATTGAAAACAGGATTCTGGACCAGCGTGGCTGCTTCATGGTCTTTAAGGACAAACAGTTAAAAGTATGATGGACATGTAGGTAAAATACAATCTTAAGATAGACAGACCTGCTGTAGAGGTGTGCCGCGTAGTAGGTGTGTAATGGGGAACAACAAGGCAGAGTGCATGGCACTAAAGTTGTGCTCCAGAGCGTCACCTTGGTTGACTTCATTAGACTGTAAAAAAGAAGTGGTTGAAAGTGTTACTCGTGTGAGATTAAATTCATTTAGTGCTCTGCTGGCACTTAAGGGGGGGGGGGGACCAACCCCTGGATTACAGAAGGCTGCCCTCGTCACCGCTAACTTCTCTTCATAACTCAGGGATCAGCTGTTGTTCAAGGTTCTTATCGCCCACACTGATCCATTAAAAAAATGCCGTGATTGGCCATGATGCCAAACCTGATGATCAGCTTTAGTAAGACTAGCATCCAAACTAAAACCTCCTCACTTCATTATAATCAGATTTTATCCTCCACCTCTTCCCGACACAGTCAAGCTAACATTTCTCTACTATGATTTGTTTTTTTTTTTTTTAAAATACAACCACTAAATGACAACTTTGGTCATCTATCCAACTCCCATGAGCGATGCTGCTGCTCCTCTGCCTACCTGTGTGATGGTGTCGGTAAGCGGGCTGACCATCGCACTCCACATCATCCACATCCGCTCCTTGTTCTGCACGGAGCCGGCGCTGCGTCTGATGGCCCCCAGCACCGCCTCCCCAAACGCCAGAGGGGAAGTGGGGCCCGACAAACCGCAGGCCACCAGCGTTTGAAGGCACTGGAAAAACCTGCCGACAGAAAGACATCAAGCAACACTCTTATAAAGTAATACAAAGAGCACGTAGCACATTCATGAATCCACATAGCTACAATGTGCAAAATAAAGAAAAATATTTTATATCACTTAAAGATGTGTTAAGTTGATTATTTTTATATAAAAATCAGCTGAACAAAATTAATTCACACTCATCCTGCTGTTTACATTTGCACTACCAGAGGGCGCCAAACCATTACCCACAACAACACCACTCAGGTTATATTAATGCATTAGTGCTGTATATTAAGTGGTGTATTAAACATCACTAAAAACTAAATGTGATGGAAATCAGGAAGCTGGTTAACTCGACAGTGAAGAGGTTTGAGGAGACCTGGATGTCTTACTGAAGCTCGAGGAGAACAGATCAGCAGTACAAGTAAACACTGTAATGACACCCAAATCTGAAGGTTACTTCCTGGCGAGGAGTATTTAACCCTTCACTTGACATACAAGATTCACTGCGAGTCCAAATAAGATTATTCTTCACCCAGAGGAAGATGTGAAGATGATTGGGTGTTGAATTCCAAACAATAAACTATGCTTACCTAAGTTAACGTAAGTCATGTTGTATGTTACTCCACGTCATATTTAGTGCACATCTCAGAGGAGACATATCAGTGTGGAGTCTGGGGCATAACGCCATCCATCTCCAGTGACCTTGGTCTCCTGGGAGACGGGGGACAGCCTCGCCTTATCAGGACAGCTGCACCCTGACCGCTCACGCTTGGAGACGGAGAGCTGAACTGTTGCTCAGACTGAGACAGGCCTACTGCTGCTAGGTTTACACATCAGGGGTCTAAACATCAAAAACAATCATGACATTTTAAAGCGCTTGAACACTTAGCTATGGTGATTATGATAACTACACTACATTATGACGGCAGCCAGTCTTCAGTCAAAAAACGGATTAAATACTTGGGAAACTGTTAATACCACATTAGCAGATTAGCAGATGTCTATTTTAAATGTTGTGGTCTGTTTAGTATTTAGTCTTATTGTAAACAGCAAAATAATTCTGTGTTTTAAATAACTGTCTTTATGATGCTGAAAGATCAATAAGCTAAATTTCTAGTAACAACTTATGCTTCGCACTACATTACAAGGTAATATAGTGGATGAATATTTGAGCACACTCAAGTTTTTATTTATTCGTCATGCGTCATTACCGGTCTAAAATCAGTAGTGGTTTTTGTTGTTTTTTTAAATAAAAAAAAAAAAAGGACTTGCTGTCACTGGACCAAACCAAACCGGTCTGCAGCAGTGATGATGCATTTAAGTGTTTAATGAATGAGTTACCTGTCAGTCAATGAGGATTCATGTCTGCATGTAGCTTTTCAGATTAAAACTAAAAAGGCAGCGATGGATCTTTTTTGCTTTGGTTGAGACTGAGACCAAAGCAAACTACAGATGTGAGCACAGATTAAACTGACCTCTTACGTAAATAAATAATAAATATTCGACCCACCTCTCGTCCTCTATGTAGGCTGAGAGCATGCTGCTGTTGTAGAGGAGGAGAATGAGGAACAGAGCCGGCGTTCCCTGAGGAATCAAATACAAACTTTAACCAATCCTCTTTCAAGAGCACTTCCATGAATATGAATATGAGCTGAACAGTAAGAAGCACTCACATTTAGCACATCCATCTTGCCCACTTGATAGGAGGCAGAGCCCAGAACTCTCTGGGGAAGACCCTTCACTGTGGCCTCAAACAGAATCTGAGGGAAAAGGTTTAACGGAGGGCAGAGATATTTGGATTTGGATAGTCATTTTACCCACAACAACTTCTAAAAACAATATTCAAATCACAGTCAGTTTAAAGCAGCCAGTCGAGGAGGCTGACAGTCACTGAAGCAGTAAACTAATAGAAAGAAACATCACCAAAATAGGTGAAACTAATTCTACCAAAAAAAAAAAAAAAAAAATCTACTAAAAGAATATTAATTTTTTAAAAGGAAAAAATAGAAGCCAAACAAAAATGACTAACTTTAATGATGCATTACAGACCAAGGTTTGTGATATTAAATACTACCCGTTTGTAATGTGTTCGAAATGCCTGTTCTTAAGTTTTACAATCCTCAAAATGTATATTTATGCATTTATAACTAATTTCTAGACAGCCCCGTGTTTGTGTTTTTGCCAACTTTAAAATTTTTTCTACTCGTTTTGTTTTTTTCAAAGTCACAATGAAACATAACTACAAGATACGACATTTAAATGAGGTGCAATACATTAAAGAATAAATATATTTATTCTGTGTGTAGCTACAGTGAGTGAGGAGCATGAACGATGAGGCGGAGGGCATGACGGGTTTTGATCTCGGTCTTACCAGGACTTTGTCTGCAGGCAGAGCTTCTGAGGCGACGATGCTCTGCAGAGCCTGGAGCATCAGAGTCAGTACTTCACAGCCCTGACGATCCTTCTTACTGCCTACTGACAGCCAGGGAAGAGACTCATCAACGGATCATCAGCAGTATGACAAATGCAAACAAAATGATTTAAATCGTCTTAGGCTTTTTGCTTGAGAGTCAGATGTGTGTCTAATTTAAGAGAAGAGGGTCATCATTGGGGACGGACCCCTCAGGGTTTTTTTCTCTTCACAGCAGTCCAGACCACGAGGCCCTGAATGCTCCGACTTAAACTGATGACGGTGAGAGTGGGTCGGGAAGGAGGCGAGGACGAGGTCTCGCTGGTCCTCCTCCCGAATGACAGAGCCCAGACCCAATCAGAGTGCTCTATGTGGAGCTACGAGGCGGGAACCACAACTTTAAGATCCCACCGTGATGAGCAGCAGCCACAATAACAGCCAACTCTATTTAGACAATAACATAAAGCAGTACGATTGTTTGCATTTGATGAAAAGATGGAACAAACGAGCGCAACATTTATTTGCATTTCTTTGGTAGTGGTCTCTGTATCACATGTTAACAGTTCAGATGTTGATAATCAAGATGACTTAACATCCAGGTACTTACCAGACTCTATAGTTAAGTTGACACACCGGACAAGACTCGTCCATATGACAGCCAAAAGAGAATCTGTAGGAGCAGAAGAGATGGAACCGTAACTGTGTTTATACTAAAGACAGCAGGTTTTGGGTTAAAGCTGCTTAAGGCAGGAAATCATGTTACTGTAAAACCTGATTTAAATGCATTAAATAATGTTTCCCCTCATCCCTCTGCAGTGCTATCGCAAAGATACTTTACCAAATACCTCTATTCCACCAACACAGAACGGGTTCCGTTCTGGTTCGCACACCTAATTTTCAACTATTTGGAGCATTTCGACCAAAAATAAATTGGTTCAGAACCCGAAAAGTTGGTTCCCAGCAAAAATAGCAGGTTTTCCCTGATCTGAAGCGTGAACCGTGACGACATCAGTGGGCGTGTCCTGTTCTACAGGCTGGAAAGAGGATGGAGAAGGCAACACTGGTCTATGGTTACTATGGTAACAGTCTTCTACATCTTCTTATTAATAGCTGGTCCAAAAACAAATATCTGTAGTAACAGAACAAAAGCTCGCAGGTAATCAATGCGATCCGCCATCTTGCTACTACTGTTTACATCCGTTGTGAATCCGTTGATGACGCATCCTTGATTACAATGGTTCCTTTTAAAACTGGTGGCTGGTTCTCTAGATAGCAGCATAGCAAGAATCACGAATGGAACCAGTTTAAGAACCAGAGCTGATTTGGTGGAAATAGGGCAAAAGTGTTTTTTACATCAGGTCTCGGGCCACATTCAGACTTGATCCCTGTGTGAAAAAAACGCAGCCCTCTCATTCATTCGAATGGAGCCAGTCCGGCGGCACAGCGGGGGTGCCGACGCATAGGGCTCTAGCAAAAACAAACGCAGGGTCAGTCAAGCTGTGACGTTTACCTGGAGCGTCTTTGCCGATGTTGGTGAATCCATCTCTGATGTTGGAGGTGAGCACGGCAGCGTGTTTAGTGAAAGAGGAAGCACCAGAGAGGAGCGGGTGGTTCAAGGGCTCTGGAAGGAAAACATGTTATAACCCCACACCCACACACACACACACACACACACACACAAAAGGTTGAACAGCTGACCAATTAGAACCTAGCATCATGAGACTGAATTTGGATTTGTCTTCACTTCATTACTCAGGCCGAAATGTTCAGAAGTTCTCACCGAGGCTCAGGATGAGTTTGTTCTTTGCTGCTGTGGCATTAACCTCTGGGCCAAGAAAATAGTGAAGCAACATCTCCAGGCCCAGCAGCTGGATGGACGGAAAGGTGGAGGGGATCTGGACGCTGGAGTTCAGGCTCATGCGTGACGTACTGGCTGCACTGTTGAAGCCTGAAGTGCCTGCAATAGGAGGAAATAAAAATACAAAATTACAGTCTCCATCATTGTCCTTCCACTCTCTGATGCACCTTCAGTCTTTGGTGTAGCGCATCATATATTATAGGGGACTGACAGGCCTGGGTGAAGGTAGGTGGATGTATAAACGTACCAGTCTTGGGTGTGCCAGGTGCAACAGCACCATTTTGACCAACAGCTCTAGCGGGGGTGCCTTGGACTGAAGAGGAGTCGGGTCCCATGGTGCACTGGAGCAGAGGAACAGAAACCTGGAGAGAGACGAACACTGTTAACTCACACCACCGTGTTTTACCCTGCAGTGCATCATAAGTTAGTACATCATATCTAACTATATATCTCATGCATCCTCATATCAGAAACAAGCTGTCTGCAGGTTTCATGGAGGTCAAATGTGAGACATTTACAAGTCTATTTCCTCTTTATGACGTTAAATTCAAAAAAGAAAAAGAAAAAAAAAGCACATATGAAACAGATCATAGTTACTGAACAATTGGAAATCAGAATCATTCATAATTAGTTATCATAATTAATAACTTTAGGGTTTTTTGGTGAGACACTGCAAGTAATCCAATGTGTAAATAAATCATTGGCATATCAAGTAGATTTGAATTCTAGTCTTAAGGCGTAACCGCGACCTGAAGCATTTTTTCAAGTCTATTTTCCTCCATTTTATGTGCTACAACTACAGTGATGTGTGTTGGGTTCTGAGCGCTGCCAAAGCACAAGTGACCTACACTCAATACTGTGCCTGAACGCATCCTTCGTAGACACAGACAAAGGACTGAAGCTGCTGCTCTGCCAACACGCTGCTCACGCTAAACGGACTGAGTAGATATTATGTTACACATCTTTTTTTATTGAACATCATGTTACTTTAATTGTCTTACTTTCTTTGTGCTGCTCTCTGACTTTGCATCGACTAAAAATTACGAAATGTAAAGAAATGTCTTGATATCTGCATCAAAATAAAACTTTAAAATTAAATTGTTGTTGATTGTTGAAAAATAATGTTGCTAATGTACGCCCTAGCATTAGGTAACTAAAAACCTTGGATACCAACTCTGAATTCTGTGTATGAATAATATATACATTTATCTGTGAGTGTTCACAGCTCACCCAAACTCAACAAATACTCACTAAGCAAAATATAAGGGTATGTTTTATGCAGCACTATCAAAACAATAGTTGCAAAACACTCTACGAAGCAAAAAAGGGACAAAACTTGAGGTTTTTAGGAAGGCTATTGCAAAGCTAACCAGCTAACAGTGTGAGGACGTGAGACTGGTGACAGGAGACAGCAGCTCCTTCGAGTACAGAAGGGCCCCGAGTGTTTAAATCAGTCCTAAATATAATCTGGGCATAATGTGGGATCTACGTCTCGTTTGTGCTCGTGCAGGTGAATGAGACGTTATAGTAGTTGAGAGAGAAAGAGAGGCGTCTCTGACCTGATCAAAGTTGGGTGACAGGTTGGGCCCGAGTTGGACCACCAGGTACCACCAGACCTCCACCTTGGTGAGCAGCAGGGCCTCTGTCCGGACGTGGATGGATGCGAGGGGCTGCATCAGGAGCTTCATACGTTTGCTACTGCACAGGATGTCTTCAGGAGAGACGTGTAAGAAATTAAAACTCTGAAGAGGTAAAGTCTGAGGGAACTAGGACCAGAGAAGACCAGAGAGTGGGTGGCTCACCTGGGTTGAGGGCAAAGTTATCTATGAGGCTCTTCCAGGCAATGAAGGCGATCTTCTTGATGGTGGCAGACGAGCTGCGGAAGCCGAGTTCCTCGAGATGCAGCAGAGAGTTGATGAAGGGACCTCCTCTGTGCAGCAACTGTGTGGGAAACATAGTTCTGATGTTACCAGCTGAAAATTACGTCCTTCGCAAACACAGACATCTGAGAACTTTCTGACTTTGAATCCACCTAAAATACAGATCTTGGTTCTCTTTTAAGTGAACTGGAACGACAGAAAATGAGTCTGCAAGTATTTTGCAAACCAAGTAATCGTTCAATAATTTTTATAAGCAAGAGTATTCACTGCTTGCAGCCTCTAAATTGTGAATATTTGCTGGTTTCCTTGTCTTCTATGATAGTAAACTGAATGTGTCCAATTTTGGATCATTGGTCAGATAAATTAAGACATTTGAAGACATCACGTTGGACTCTTTCACCATTTTCTGACATTTTCAGAACAAACGTTTTATCTATTAATTGAGAAAATAATAAAACCAGATTAATCTCTAATAAAAATAATCATTAGTTGCAGCCCTACTCTCAACCAATTATAGGAAAAGTTCTTAAAAATGCTCAATATACGTCACTCATAAGTTCCTCGTGCTTGGGAAACCTCACAGAGAACATCACAGTCTGGACTTAGCTCATCTTCATTGTTTTCAAACAGTCATGCAGATCAGGTTTTGTTTGCACCCCCATTTTAATAATGTTACATTATACACAGCTGCACACTTAAGTAGGCCTGCATTACAATTAGTAGCAGTTTCTGTATGTTTGACAGCTAAATACAACACAGTCCAATCTGTGATCCAAATATAAATAAGCTCAACATGTTTCTGATGCTTCAGATTCTTCAACATGGGACACGTTCAGTCTTCAATCTACTAAAAACATGCAGACATAAACACACTTTACCTTCCCGAGCAGTTTCACAAATAAAGGCCAGAGCTTCAGGACGTTGGTTTCATTCTTAGACATGAAAAGCTTCTGGAGCTCTGGGATCAGCTTCTGTGAAGACAAAGAGGAACGTCAGCAGAGTTACTTACACTGCTCGACTCCTTTTTCATCAAGGAAGGTGTTTAATATGACGAAGGCTGGCAATAAGTGCTGCAAGTGACTCGTGCATCTTGAATCTCCATATATACTTATGAATACCAACAATCTGAAAATCCAGTATTTAATCCTCAATTATTTAACTCAGCGTCTGCACAGCTTTTTAAGAGTAAAATTCAAGCACTTTTCAAGCATTTTCAAGGTAGATAAACCAAAGATTTCCAGATTCAATCATATTCCTAACCTTGAAAACATAATGGTTAAAATTAAGCATTTTCCAAGACTTTGTACAAACCCTGTTGACTATAAAAGATCTGCTGTTGTGTAAATATTAAGGCTGAATGTTTCCAGTCCGTATTTCTATACATCGCACAGGGTACGGTACAAACAAAACAACCAAAAACTATCACTGACACACTGAGATACTCACTGAGGACATCATCGGCTCGATGATGGCAGCCACCTCCGTCTGTTTTTCCAGGAGAAGAGGCATGCCCATCTCCATGGCGGCTGCGGCCCGTAGACGCACCTTGGAGGCAGAGTGTACCACCAGCGGGATGACGAGCTTCGCCCATCGCACAGCTCCGTCACCCATCTGAGCCGGCACTTGCTCCAGCATCCTATAAAACACCAGGAGAAATTACAACCAACTAATCAGTACGCTTTATATAATAAAACATTAAGATTCAAGGAAAAAGACAAGTTCTATACAACCAGCCGATTTTAAATATTATGATCTTCAGATCATAAAGAAATAACAAATGTGATGAGACATAATACTGCTTCAGGTCGTTACCAAGGAGGGTTTTAAAATGGTGACCTGAACCTTTAACAAGAGGCATACAACACCATGTCACACCTACCCCTGCCAGGTCGATTAAATATTTCTGAATTCTATATTGAGATACTAAATAGTGTTGAATAAAACTGTAAAAGTAAATCAAACGGCCGCCGAAGTTTCTCTAATGTCAGCCGAATTGATGCTTAAAATTAATCTTTCAATATTAAGCGACAGAGGTTAACTACTGCCAATGATGACAGATACTAACCCTTTTTAGTGCACACACACACACACACACACACACACACACACAGATAATTAAAACCTCAGCACTGGGACCTGCAGATTTCATAATATAAAGACAAAAACTAGACAACAACTGAACCCACGTTATGGATGTTTTCTGATGCTCTTCAGGCCTTGTTTACATCCATAACGAGTAAAAAGGCAATTATTTTCAATTGTGATAAGTTGAACCAAAATACATATTTTTCTTCTATTCAGTGTCATATGTGAACCTTGAATTCAAATGGTCAAACAGAGGATCATTTAATACTGCGGTAAAAAACAATTACAGGCTATCTATCTATCTATCTATCTATCTATCTATCTATCTATCTATCTATCTATCTATCTATCTATAATTGACACCATATGTCAGATTTGTACTATTTATTAGTCAACCACAAATAACAGAGACTTGGGAGGATCAGCTTTATGTCCTGTTTGCAAATATAAAAAGCCTCCCACCCAATAAAGCATCAACATGACCCGTTGTTCTTTTACCTGATGACAACGTTCAAGGCCTCATGCTCCATTACCACAGACTGGATGTCCTCTCTGCTCCACACACTCTCCAGCGTTCCCAGTATAGACGGCACCTGCAAGCAAAGCAACATGGATCAACACACCTTTCACCCCTTAAAAAAAAAAAAAAAAATCTCTATCTATCTGCTGCTGCTCACTTTTTTGGCAACCACATCTGCAGGAAAGCTCTGTTTGGAGATGACCCATAATGCTCTGGTGCATGTGTTCTTATCTGTCGACTTCACCACCAGGGAGCAGAGTGCCGACAGGATTTCTGCTGCGACGGTTTCTGGAAAACAAAAAACAGCAATTACATTACCATAAAATTTAATCCCACCACGTCGCGTCTGAAATAATGATGATGATGACGTATAAAATATATATGTTAATTAAACATACCAGGCACTCTAGAGACGACATGAGAATGGTACAAACAAAAGCCTAAAGCTTGCAGGGCAGCTTGGCTCAGCTCCGCATTCGGACTGGTTATGTGAGCCTGGAAACAACACGAGACAAGAACAGAATTAAAAGGCATCGTAGATATCAAGAGCTTTTATATAAAATGTGGGAGTTCCTCCAGCTTTATACGTCATAATGAACACTCACCAAGGTGGCTTTACCCAGACGAGGAAAGTGCTTTTCAACTGCAGGGAGAAACTGGCGGCCTTCCTCTCCACTGAGCCGACTGGAGGGGGAAAAGAAAAATGATTCTTACTCATATTCTAGCTGTAACTGATCCTCGGACACATCCAGAGGGCGGTCAAAGACGAGCACTTGGTAACGTACTTGGCGATGGTGAGGTAGGCGTCTGTCTGCTCCGACTGTCCCGCAGAGTCGTCCTCCAGGGACTCCAGCAGGGGGAGGAAGCTGGAGCTGCTCGGAGGCTCCGCCGTCGCCATCATTATTACTCACCTCCTCAAGGCCTTTTTAAAAAAAATAATAATAATAAAAAAACAAACACACAAAGCAGGAGGGAAGTTAGGGAAAAGAGCAGGAAGAGGCTGAACCAGGTCATTTTAAAGAAACAGCTCACATGCTTTATGTACGTCTTAAAATTCAGTGATCGCTGTAATCTGTACCCTCGGGTTGGATGGTCTGCCTTGTCCACATGTAGACTTAACCACTGGCATATTTTTATTTATAAGGCTCTTCTTGGGCTGCTTCCTTCCTACCTACGGGCCTACATCCTACAACAAAGTATGGGAAGTTATTGTCTTCGCTCCCGGGACATATTTATTTTAACTGTCCCCAAAGTGCGTACTGAACTGGGGGAAAAAGGGCGTTTACGTGTGCGGCTCCCTTGGCTTAAAAATCAGCTGCAAAGTCTGAAAGCAACCGTGTTATTTGTGCTGCTGCCTGTCTTGGCCAGGACACTCTTGAAAAACAGATTTTTAAATCTCAATGCGTCTTTTACTTCTGGTTAAATAAAAGTTTATTAAAAATAAAGTTAAAAAAATCATCCCTCCTGCCCATGAGAAGTGATCTTTTTCTAGTGCAACTACTGTACACAGGATGTTCTCTGCAAAAACGCATTACAAAGTTTTAGCTGAATCTAATATGAAGCTTCAGCAATCTGTGGATTTTGTCCTTTGTCTCTTACTGCAGAGGGAAGCCTTCAGTCAGTGTGGACAGGAAGAATGATTATAACTTCTTCAAGATGCAGAGTGAGTGTTGCATTAACATTTGGAACAATCCTTTAAAATGCTGAATACAGTAGCACATCTATGCAGCTGTTTTTGAGCACATGTTGGGATCAGCTGCGGACGTAAACACCGTCTCTCAGTGTGAAACTGACCGCTGTGTGAATGCTGGATGCTACCAGAGGCCAGCGGTCCCTGTTAAGTTAGCAACTTCCTCTCGGAGACCCAGAGGAACCAAAACAAGTCTTGCCAGAGTCCTGCTGTAAATAACACCCAGTGGGCTTATTAAATACACTCGACACATCTTAAATTCACACATGTATGTACTCAGGGATCAAACTACTGGATGCATCTTGTTTAAAAAAAACACTGAACCGAGCGGCGGAAGCGCAAGCAGCCTGCTAACGTTAACTAGCTTTCACAAGTTAGCAGCGCTAGCAGGCTGCATGTCGAGTCTGTAGCTAGCAGCCAGAGAAGTTTGATGCTCACACAGGTGGACTCCACGGCTGCTAAACACCGCGGTGACACCGCCTCACCTGGCGACTCACCTGTCCTTGCCGCGGCAAGTCGCTTTATTTAGACTCACGTAAAACAACGCTAGCGAACAACTATTTACACTTTCTTGTTTGACACAACACACATACACACACAGTGAGCGCTCACCTCCGAGTTCAAGACGAAACGCAAGAAGCAGAAATGACACAGACACACCGGAGATGTCTGGACATCCGTACCTCACTTTTATACCTTTAGTGCTTCAGCTTCCTTCTTCTCTTGTGCTGTTGCCCCGCGAAATTGCTGGCGCCAAACCACCACGCCGACGTACAAAAGTACCTTTGACCCTGCGTACCTCACGCCCAGGCCCGCCCATTTTACCATATAAGGAAAACAGCAAGCTGACACCATTAATGCCTGTAATACTACCAATACTAACTACAATACTACCAATAATACTACAATACTACCAATAATAACTACAATACTAACTATAATACTACCAATAATACTACAATACTACCAATAATAACTACAATACTAACTATAATACTACCAATAATAACTACAATACTACCAATAATACTACAATACTACCAATAATAACTACAATACTACCAATAATACTACAATACTACCAATAATAACTACAATACTAACTATAATACTACCAATAATAACTACAATACTACCAATAATAACTACCAATAATACTAACTATAATACTACCAATAATAACTACAATACTACCAATAATACTACAATACTACCAATAATAACTACAATACTAACTATAATACTACAATACTACCTACCAATAATACTACAATACTACCAATAATAACTACAATACTACTAACTACAATACTACCAATAATACTACAATACTACCAATAATAACTACAATACTAACTATAATACTACCAATAATAACTACAATACTACCAATAATAACTACAATACTACCAATAATACTACAATACTACCAATAATAACTACAATACTAACTATAATACTACAATACTACCAATAATAACTACAATACTAACTATAATACTACCAATAATAACTACAATACTACCAATAATACTACAATACTACCAATAATAACTACAATACTACCAATAATACTACAATAATACCAATAATAACCACAATACTAACCATATCACTACCAATAATACACACTACCAATAATACTACTAATACTACCAATAATAACTACAATACTACCAATAATAACTATAATACTACCAATAATAACTACAATACTACCAATAATGCTACCAATAATAACTATAATACTACCAATAATAACTATAATACTACCAATAATACTACAATACTACCAATAATAACTACAATACTAACTATAATACTACCAATAATACTACAATACTACCAATAATACTACAATACTACCAATAATAACTACAATACTACCAATAATGCTACCAATAATAACTATAATACTACCAATAATAACTATAATACTACCAATAATAACTACAATACTACCAATAATGCTACCAATAATAACTACAATACTACCAATAATAACTATAATAACTATAATACTACCAATAATACTACAATACTACCAATAATAACTATAATACTACCAATAATACTACAATACTACCAATAATAACTATAATACTACCAATAATAACTATAATAACTATAATACTACCAATAATAACTATAATACTACCAGTAATAACTTTCATGTCAGCTGGTTTCAGAAGGTTTATGTCATTTATTTCGGTCTTGTATTTTTTGGCAAGATATTTGTATATTTATTTTCCCAATATATTGATTCTGAATTTTCCCCTTTCCTATGAAAATGTATTGTTTGTACCAAAGCAAATCAATACTATATCATCAATTTGACTTTATTACTTGCGATGTTTTCCAATCATAAACCATCTTTTTTAATTTTTGAAAAATAAATCAAATACAATACATTAATTCATTATCTGTTTATATATTTTCTATATGTTCACCATGCTGTTTGCTAAGAAAATGTTAATAAAAAAAAAAAAACAATAATAAAATGTGAAAAAAAATAACTATAATGATGATACCAATAATAAGGCAACTCAAAGTAAAGCTGCAGCAGCAGCTGGTTGACATTGAATAAAGTTCTATTTAAATTTTATATATTTCTTTATTAGATTATATTTATTTGGTGATGTGATTAGGGCTGTAACTAAAGATAATTTTCATTATGAATTTTCTTTATTAATCTCATAATCGTTTGCTCTGTGTGACATCAAATTGTGCAAAATTTCCATGACACCTCAAATGTCTTGTTTTGTCCAGCCAACGGTCCAAAACCTGAAGATATTCAGTTTACGATGATATAAAACAAAGAAAAGAAGCAAATCCTCACATTTGAGAAACTGCAACCAGAGAATGAGTGAAGATTTTTAATTAAAAACTGACTTTAAACATTTAAATCGATTAGCAGAATGGTTGTCAGTTAATTTGCTGACGATGATTAATCCTTGCAGCCCTACTCGCAATCAAGAATTCACTCTTCCTCTGATAACTGCAGTGTGATTTCATTCTAAAGCTAGGACTGTGTTCATTATAATTAAAACCAGCATCTTAATTGGATGTTATTGATCTACATTCACTCACTGATGGTGTTTAAGGTCAGGCCGCGTGGATTTAAAGGCAACTTGCATTATCATTCTTCTGTTATGAACTAGAACAAAACGAACTCAACTAATAATAATAATAATAACTTTATTTGTAATGCACTTTTCATGCAAAGATGCTTTAAAAAAGTGCTTTAAAAAACAAGATCTGATGAAGATAAACAATAACAGGTAAAAGAAAAATAGCAATAAGTGAGAGAAAAGCAAATAAAAACAGTTTGATCACAATACAATGAAACATTAACAATGATACCAGGAGAGTTAACCCAAATTAAAAGCCGAATTGTCTGTTCTAAGATCCACGAGGAGAAAACAGAAAGCCGCCTCACCAGATTTCTTGTGGGACACTTTAGGAAGTCCTGAATGAAAGGCAGTCACTGATATATGAAGGTGCTAGATTATGTAAGGTGTTGTAGATAAGTAAAAGGACTTTAAAAACTAAAGGATACAGGTAGCCAGTGCAGTGATGTGATCTGTGTTTCTTGTATTGGTCAAAATCCTGGCTGCTGAGTCTTTTTTGTTTTTTAACCAAACAGAAACAGAAAAAGAAAACTTATGATGTGCAAAGTCTAACAAAGTGTTTACGCAAACCAACACACAAAAATACAGATTAGGCCCGCTGGAAGTTACAAAATAATCTGACTTAATCTAACTTCACAAATTTGCATAATTTAGAATTAGAAAAGGGGCAAATTCCACAACATTATCCACCCATGAGTTCAGTGTGTAGGCTTTTATGAATAGGCACAAAGTTGTGTGTATTTAAAGGACAGTGATGGGTCATAAGAAGCAACCATGTTAACCCAAAGTTTGCAAAATGCCATACTGACAATATCATGACTGGATGTGAAAAGGCTTTGCAGTGTGAACCAGTGAAACCAGATGTTTTCTATAAATGAAGCCTCAGGACAAGTGAAGACAAAGTTTGGATTGTTTATGTAAGAAACTGCAGCACGATTTAATTTGACAGAATTATTTCTTTAATCAGCTATAAAGACTCATTAATTACATGAGGTAACCAATAACATCACAAATACAGCAAGAGGATTACATCAGTGTACTAAAGCATTGATCAGTGAAAATAGTGGGTGTAATTCTGTGAAGTCAGAGACGCATCAAAGGCCATATATTGTAACTGGAAGCCGCCGGCTGTGACCGAAGCATCAGAGAGGAACTTTAGCGTCATCACGTTTCCTGTAAAACAAAAACATCAAAAGACAAATGTAACTGTTTTGTTTTGTGGTGACCCAGAGATCCATCTATGGAGGACCGAAACTGCCAAAAATTAATTAATAAATGAATAAATGACTCAATAAATAAATTAATATGCCATTAAATGCACCATAAATAATATTAAAAATAGATTTTTTGTTAGTTTCGGTCCTCCAAATACATCAGCGTTCAATAGCCAAATAATGTCTCCACATGGTGACAACACAGAAGCGTTGCATATTTCTGAGGACTTCTCACCTGTGCTGATGATGTCGTCAGGTAAATAATCACCACAGAATCTGCGAACAAACAGATTAAAGAGTCACATAAAACTTTCATGTCTCTTCAGTTCAAACACAAGCAGAGGGCAGGAAAAGAAATCTCTACATATTTACAAAAGGTTCTACCTCTCGTCTATAACACAGTTTAAGCTTGGTACTGTTTGACCGCTGAAGGCTCTTATTGTAAACACTACAGTGCTGAAAACAATTAGTGGACAAAATGAATCACAAACTATTTTGATAAACTTTTTTTTTCCAGGTTGTCAAATGTGAAGATTTGCTGCTTTTCTCTGTTTCATATCAATATAAAATTGTATATCTGGACTGTAGGTCAGACACAAACAAGCAACGTGGAGACGTCACGTTGGGCTCTGGGAACTTTTGATGGGCATTTTCACCGTTTTCTGACATTTTATAGAGTAAATTATTATTGATTAATTGGAGAAAAAAAAAGAGATTACACAACAGATTAATCAATAATGAAAATAACTGTTAGTTGCAGCCCTGCTAAACACATGAATTAAATACACTTGACCACAAGAGGTGCAATTTTAACTTAGCAGGAAAGTTAAGCATCCCAGTAAGTTTAATGTCATCAATTACGCCTGTGTTTTTCCTGCTATGACGTGCCAAAATGTCTGCCGTGAAAAGGCTCTACTGGAGTGACACTTTCACCAGTGAGTGCTAACATGGTGTGAAGCACATGCACTGTTGCTATGGTTACCTGCAGTTTAATATACAGTGGTTTAGCGGGTAATGTTTGTTTGATGGTTCAGTGATTTCCAAATAATCTCCATCAGCTCTCGTAAGCCTCTCCTCTTGAAAGTCATTCTCTGACAAGTTTTGATCCGTCATTTACTGAACTCTGGATGTTTTCGATTGGCTGAAATATTGTCCAGTGTTGTGACCTCACTCGATCATTACAGTGGGGGGGTCTATTGAATCTTGTACAATGTGGTCACATTATGCTGTACGCCTCTTTTAAAGAGATTGTTTTTAATAGATTTAAATATATTCTTTTAATCTTTTTTGTGATTCCTACTTTTGATAATGCATCTTTAATGTGTTATTGTACTATGTGTTAATATATTTTCTTGTTTTATCAGTTGAGCGTCACATCAGTATCATGTAATCAGTTTAATGCCTACATACATCTTACCCTTCTTCATATCGGACATTTGCCAGATGAGGATCGTGTTTTAGTTTTTTGAAGTTTTGGATGCTTCCTATTTTACCTACCTGCCAGCGAAGCCTGAGACATCGTCGTAGCTGTCGTACACCTCCAGGTAATCTGCCAGACACGCTGTGTCGTCCTCCACGTCAAACTCCAGGAAGTGGAGGTGGATCCTCTGGCCCAGGCGCACACGGATGTGCCAGTAGCAGATCTGTTCGTCCTGATACTCCTCGGGGAAGCCAGGAGACTGAATGATCCTCTGCTGATCTGTCAGCACGCCACCACACTCCTTGGCTGTAAGACACCAGAGTGACATGTAATTAGTCCTCTCAAATACACGTTTTAATGCTGAGTTTCCTAAACATAGATTCAGGACTCCATGTTAGGTGACTTCACGTACAGATAGAGCCATGCAAGATTTACAAGACGTATTGATATCTGATACATTTCTAGCAAAAAACAAATAAATTAGGCTGCAAATATAGTTTATGTATAATCTATTTAGGCCGTCCTCCAAGCTCTGGACAATATAAAAGTATGTGACCTGTAAAGCCAAATCTCTGATTCAGATATGTGTGTTGTTTGAACACAGTAAGTGACTAAGAATGGGAATGTCATCTTTTTACACCAGAGCCCGACGAAACAGCAGATTGGAAAATTACCACAAAATAAGGTGAAGTTAGTTCAGCATATTTCTTCGATTGTCATGAAAACGTTAAATTAACTGCTTCTGACAACTGCCTATCTAACTGTGCTGAACGAGCCAGAAAACAAACCCTTAAAGGACACGCAAATGAACATTTTGTGTGCGGAGTTTGTATGTTGCTAACAGGCTCATGGGTAGTACAGCTGCAGAGCGGCAAGGGATCAGCGAGGAAGAGAGAATTTGGGAGATAACTGGGTAAATATTAGACCTTAGATTTCCTGAACAATGGTGCATGAGCAGCAGCTTTACTGATATCTAATTAGATAGCAATAAAATGTTCATTGTAGTCTGTTACATTATAGGGATACACCGCTAAAAGAACAAAGTCTTTGGAGGACCCATAGTTCAACACAGCACCTGCTTATGTTTCTTTTTTTACCTTTATTTAACCAGCACAACTGCTGACGTGAAAATTAGATCTGAACTCTAAGAAATGTAATGTCATTGTATGCAGCCATGTTTTTTTTGCATGAGAGTGATGAAATCTAAAAAATAATGCTGTTGTTCAGTATAAATTAATATATTGTATATGCAGGACTTTGTCAACTGAGGACATGTGGATAACTTTGGTGTCTGTGTGAAACTCCCCACAGTGTGTCCCTTTAATCAGCTGCTGCATCTGTTCATGTGAAGCCTTTCTGGTTTGGGGGTCTGTCTCTCGCGTGTGAGCTCTGAATGAATTCAGAATAGGAAAAAGAAAAACCTTTTTGTTGAGTAAAAGGAAATCAAACGCACATGTTGAGACTGGCGACAGCGGCATCAAAAGCTTTTCCACTAGACGTCCTGGAGGGATAAGAAGTTTTAACGTCGTTTAACATCGTCTCTCATTTGTAGATCATTAAAGCTGACTGAACTGGTGACACGAGGAACGAGTGACTTTCTACTCTAACAATAAACCTCATAACCTCATAAAGTATGAAATGTACATTGTTAGGAAATAAAAGAGATGATGACAGATATATCTGTATGACAGCCAATAAGTTTTTAGAAATAAGTAACAGAGGCAGTATTCGTCCACCAGAGGGCAAACTGTAAACTGTAAAATGATCTGCTCAGTACTCATATTGATTACAATTCTTTAATAACCAAGTTTAAAGCTGTTATAATCATTATTTTTATGGATGACTGTGTGTAGAGTGAAAAGTGTCAGTCGAGTCGTAGTGATGAACCCACAGAGGATTATCAGAATTGGAGCTTTTTAGCATCTTTCAGCTCATTGTTTTGGGCTTTATGACCCACAGCTTTACTGTTTAGATTCACAGCAGGAAACAGTTTTCAGCAAAAAAGAAAAGCTCTAAAAATCCACCGTACACTACCAAACAGCAGACAGACAGTTAGAGGCTAGCTGGTGAACACAGTGGAGCATTTAGCAGCTAAAGAGCCATAAACCCTCTCCCTCTCATTCGTCAGGTGGCCAGAAACACAACTTCAGATGAATGTTGATGCTGCTCCGTGTCTGCTGGGTGTGTAATTGTTTGGTAACATGTGTGTGTCAATGTTGTGTTTACAAAATTACTGAAAGCAGTAAAATTACCTGTTTTGCACAGCTTTATACTTCTACTCCCCTACTGTACATGTACTTGACAGCTGTAGATTTGTAGAGTGAGTTTTAACATATAATAAACTCAAACAATATGATGCATTTCTATTTATAGCATAATGAGTACTTGGGGTTTTTTTTTTGGCCACTAGGGGGCAGCAGAACTAAACAAAAAAAGAGCTGACAGACACACCGCCCTGACGTTGCCTCACAAACTTGTTAAGGCTAACGTGTTAGCAAACAATTTACACATCTAACAGCCAGTAAGAACCTTTTCACTGAAAATGGGGTTGATGAAAACAATTAATTTTTAAGCCATAAAACCAAAACAACGAGCTAAAAGAGGACAAAAAGATCCAGAAAGTTGGGTAGTTATTCACTGTGGGTATGCTAAGTCGTTGAATTCAATGTTCATATAAAAACTACAGATTTAGAAGAGCTGGATATTTTTCTAGGAGTTAGTGGAGACCAAAGCTGCTAAAAGGAGAGCGAATATTGGACTTATATTCAGAAACACGACTCCAAATGAACACAGCTGTTGCTCCGTGTCTGCTGGATGTGTGTATGTGTAGAACAAGTTCACTTTTAAGGTGGCAACACATGTCAGTGTAGTGCTTACAGTCAGTCAGTTATTGTTGGCTTAAGGGATCCTTCAATCTGCCAACACCAGACTATCAAATATTGATTTTGGTATCAGCCTCAGAAATCCTGAATTGGCCGTGCTTTATTTTGAAAAATGGAGCTTGTCAGAATCTTTAAACAAAAACAGAAAAATGCATCTTGATGTTTCCAAGTGTTTTCTGTTCATTCCAGCAGTGAGTTGAACACTAACACCAGCACATATTTGTTCCATGTGTACTTCTTGTTCCGCCACAATTACCTTATTCATCTTCTGTATTCAGTATGATTTTATTTTATGTGTACTGTGTGTTTTGACACATAAAAGACACATTTCCATCAACTTGTGATGGACAATCAAAGTTTTTCTGATGCTGCACTGGTGTGTTTTTAACTCACTGAAGACCCAGCTTCTTTTTAAACACTACCAGTATCACAGGCATTTTATTTGGGTGTTTATTTGCAAAATATTGCTTTTTAATGTTTTCAGATTCACTTAAATGGATGTGTTAATATTTGTTGGCTCATAATGAATCAGGCAGATTACGTGAATGTTTCACTCCATTTTTGTGACTCTGGTGAATCATTCATGGAGTGGTGGACCAGCCTGCGAGGTGTCAGACTGACGTTCTTACTTCCTCCAGGTTTATTCCTGGTCTGACCGTGATAACTCCCAGGGTGGGACTGAAATTGTGGCTTTGAGTCAAGTCCCCTCTCCCACTGTGGTCCCGTCCTGGACTGGTTAGGTTCACTATATCATCAGCCCCCTGAGAGCTGATCTGTGGAGCCTCAGACTAGATGACTCGGGACATTTAAGCACAGCCAGACAGTCATGACTTACTCTGTAAACCACACCGAATCTTTCAAGCCATTCAGTATTTTACTTTAGTGAAAGTATTAGTACCACAAATACTACTACAAGTAAAAGTCAAAATGTTAAACATTCAGACATATTAACATTGAAATGCGCTCCATAAATCAGTAGTTTTTATATGAACATTGAATTGAACGACTCAGTGTGATGTGAAAGCGGTCGTTCATGAACCCACAGAGAATAATTACCCAGCTCCACGTCTTTGTGGATCTTTGTGGATCTTTGTGGATTTGTCCTCTTTTAGCTCATTGTTTTGGTTTTATAGCCTGAAAATGAATTGTTCTCATCAACCCCATTTTCAGTGAAAAGGTTCTGACAAACTCACTGACTGTTAGACGTTTAAATAAATGGGCAATTGTTTGCTAACACATCAGCTGTAACAAGTTTGGGAGGCAACATCAAGCAGAGTGTCTGTTAGCTCTTTTTTTAGTTCTTCTGCCCCCGATTGGCCAACATTTGATTACAGGTAAAAGTCCTTGTTACGCAGAATCTCCCTTTCAGAGCAACACATCATATTGTTTGAGTTTGTTATATGTTTAGCGTGTTAAAACTCAATCTACAAATATGCAGCTGTCAAGTAAATGTAGAGGAGCAGAAAGAAAAAGTTGTACAAAATAGGGAAAGTAAAAAGTAGCGGTGAGAGTGAACCAAGCCAGAAAACCAGAACAATCAGCAGAAAGCTCTGCAGAGTTGAGGGGAACTGTGACACCTTTCACATTCACATTTCATCCATTGTTAATATAAAAGTATTGATTAGTGCAGCTTTAAGTGCAGTGCCTAAGTAAATGTTTACTACTCTGTGTAAAACATGTACTCACAGTTTGGGTTGTAGCAGTACACGTCCCATCTCTCACTTTTGTTCAGCCTGTACCCGTAGTCGACGATGCCGACCTTCCCAAAGCCACAGTTGGCGCCAGCTTTGACGATGGGGTAGCCGACGCGTCCTCTGTCGAACCATCCGGCTGCACACACGTGGAAACCTGAACAAGAGCAGAAAAATCTTGGCTTCATGCAACAACATACACTGATAATACACTGCTGTGTTCTGCCAGCCACTGAAAGGCTTTCTTTCAACTCCACCAACAGGGCAAGAAACAAAAAACGGGATCTGAGCCTTCTGCTGATAAGATTTCTTGTTTGTTATTTGGTTGTTTTTCTAATTGTGGAGCCAGGGGCCTCAGAGTTTAGCTTAGAGTTACAATCAGCAGACCCTTGCCAGAACAGCCCAGATAAAAGAGGGACCTCCTAGGTAGACCGCTGGGGGGAAAGCTGACAGGGAGGTGGATCGTAATGCCAGAGCGAGTGGCTGGATTCAATCTCTGTCCCAGGGGAACAGCGATATTACCCACCCAAGAAGGTGTTAACAGGCTTTCACAATCCTCGTGGGGCTGTTCAAGTTGTGCAACAGCAAAGCACTCGTGGAAAGAAGTGTTTGACTCACTGCTTCCCGATGACCTTTACTCTGTGAACATATGAACCTCTTTCCCTACACGTTAAAATCATTCCAGTGGGTTAGGAGATGTATCACTACTGTTACATCAGAGACCTGTCCTCAGACGTGATGTTTAGCGTGTTTCATGGGAGGAAGGAGAGGTGAACACGGCCCTCCCTGTCCTCACACTGATTGATAAACTGCTTGTGGAAACAGTAATGGATCAAACAGGACTCTGCGACTCGTGGGAACCGGTGCCGGCAATGACGACAGAGTCCATATCTGATGAATTATGATCCATAAATCTGAGCTCTGCATGTGTGTTGTGGATGGGTTTGTGCGCAAATTGGAGCAGACCTATTTGACGAGCCGCCTCCAGCTGTTCATAAGTGGCCAGCTTCCCTCCCTCGTACTTGCAGACGGCCTTGGCCTCTTTATATGTCAGCTGGTATCTCCCTTTGCGCGACTCCCGGTGGTAAACTCCAGCTGCTTGTTCTGTCAAAGGGAGAGACAACAAAAAAAAAAAGCTGCAACCACTGTCTAAAGCCAAGAGAGAAGAGACTGTCTGTCTTTTGTGGTGATTTGGCTTAAATTTTGCGAGGTCTAAAACACGTCTATGGGGCTACAGCCAAGCAAGTGACACTGTTTTTAGTGAGAAAGTAAGTAAGTAAAGCTTTATTTATGTAGCACTTTTTAAAGCACACACACACACAAAAAAATCTACATGAATAAATACATAAAGGAAAAGTAAATTACAATGTAAAACACAGCACAAACAAAGACAAAAGCAGGGAAGTGGGTTTATATAAAGGCTGTCCTGTGATGGGTTTTTAAGTCACTTAAAACTCTCCAAAGATTCAGCAGATCTGATAGGTTGGGGAAGATGTTTCCAGAGTCGGGGGATAAGGCAGCAGAGGCGCCATCACCTTTTGTTTTGCAGTTGGATAAAAGGCCGAGATTTGAGGATCTGAGTGGTCGAGGAGCGGAACGAGGAGCGAGGAGATGGGGGATGTACCTGGGTGCGAGGTCGTGTAGTGCCTTATATGTAATTAACAGGCTCTTGTAGTTTATTCTGAATTTTACAGGAAGCCAATGGGGGGATGCAAGAAGAGGGGTAATGTGGGACCGACGGCTAGTTCTAGTTAATAACCTGGCAGCTGACAGGGTGAAGGTCAAACTGAGCCAAATGAGGAAGGCTAACTGTGTGACGCTTTTCTACATTTTGGAAGTTCACCAACAGTTGGGTCACTCGCTCCCCGGCCTCCTCTGCTGATCCTGTTTTGGCTTCACACATGCATGACTGCAAAGCTGGGCAGAAATTACCCTCAAGTTGATATTTTTGATCTTTTTTTAACCAGTTTTTACACTAATTAAACTCTCTCGCTCAGGAACCTGCTGCCTTTTCACACTGATCTGCTCTGAATGGCACACATTTCTGCCACACTCTCTATAAATAACTTTCACACCAGTTACTTTCTTCAGCTTTTCAAAAGAAGAGAGAAAAGACAAATGTAATAGAGGACAAAAGTTGCATGAAATAAATAACAGAAAATGCTGTGCATGTGATTCAGGTGAGGCAAACTCAGTATGAAACACTGTTCTCTTACTGTCCCTCTCACCTCGTAAAAATATAAAGAATGAGTGTGTCAGAGGTGTGTGTGTGTGTGTGTGTGTCAGCAGCTTGTCTGATTTATATATTGTAATACAGGAGGAGACACTCAAAGATCATTTCAGTGAGATTACAACATTTGAAAGCCATTCTGTTCCCAAAGTTCAGTAACTAGAAATGAGTTGAAGGAGATCTTTTTTCTTATGATGTGTTTGCATTTTGGAAAGCCCCATGAGGTGAAGTCATTCCTCCGTGTTTAGTGGCCTCGTGCAGCACTCAGCCAAGTCATAAACATGCAGTTTGGCACAAGAGAAAGCTGCTGGACTGGTGCGTCGCCTATTAATCCTATAATCCTATAAATTAAATGTTGCTCCTCACAATGTGCCTTTATGTAATGTGAGGATATTTATTTGCTGTGTTTGCAAAAACAGGCACAAAACAATCTGAGGTAAAAGCAGAAAGTAGCTGATTACATGTGAGAAAAGTGGAATAAGTTGCTACAAAACACACAAATCCGATGAATGGAACACTGTTAATAACGGTTAAACTGCAGTCTGATAACTGGAATAAAATGCAGAATGACAATCATCGTGATTAGTAAAACACACGAGCTACATGACACTGATTGTCTAAATATAATTGGTCGTTACTCGATCATTTGTTTCCCGATTGGATTTTCAATTTCATCGCAATTAGCACAAGGAAGAAAGAGTTAAGCTGCAGGCGGTAACAACTTCATAACAACCGACATTTGTTTTTTTCTAGCTACAACGACTACGACAGCAAGAAAAGCAGCTATTTACCCAGCCATATTGAGTTGTGAAATATTCCGTTTTTGAAGCCCCATGCCTGCGCCTCTTTCAGCAGGAAGCCGAGCGTCCAGAGGAGGGTGAAGACGCGCATGCTGCAGCCGTCAGTGCGCAGCTGCTCTCTCCAGATGTTTCCAGGAGCTCTCCCCTCTGCCCCTCTGCTGCTGGCTTTATATACCAAACACCCAGCAGAGGCGGGAGTCCACCGGGTTTCACTCAACTACTGTGAAGGTTAATTAACTACATCTACCGGTCTCTTATTTGAGTGTTTATGAGACGTTCTGCTCTACTTTCTGTTTATATTCCAGAGATCATCTGGCGGTTTGCAGATTCATACTTTAGCTATATTATAAGGTCAGAAATGGGGTCCATGATCTGATGATAGTGGTTAACCAGAGGCATACAATGCGCAGCACTGAACCTCGGCCCCTCTTCACTGCAGAGATGACGGGCTCTTCGGAGTGGTCTCTATGGACTAGCATGGACTGAGATCTTGAGGTACATTTCCATGCAGGTCTCAGAGTTTGATGTGCCTTTATCCCTCCCTTGTTATACAGAATTGTATGAACCCTCTGTCTTGGTGTTTGTTTTTGTATATGTGGAGAATATGTTTAGCGTTGAGGGTGAGAAATCAATAAATATACAGCCTATATAGCCTTTTAAACACAGCCTGCAGAAACCCAAATTTAAATGCACTGAATTTGGTGTCGTTGCAACATGTTTTTCAAGAGCGCAGCCTTGGTAAACAACATGATACCTCAGTTTGCAACCTGATATCTCCTTTTCTTAGAATCACAGGTTAATGTCAGAGGGCACACACACACACACACACACACACACACACACACACACCGATGGCTGCTGGGTAAAATTGCCCTGAAGTGGCTACCCCACTCAAACCCACACATGGAAAGTCCGTCTCAGACGCGGTAATTGTGACATACTGTATGTTACAGACATTCATCATCCTTTCCATGTGTCCTGCAACTACAGGAGGGCAGACCGGTTCTGCAGCTTGGAGCGAGATGCTTGTATCACGATTAAGCAACAATAAAAGTGCACTAAATTATTTATATTACTGACATCATGTCTGTCATGAGGGTAATAAATAAAAAACAACATGTTAATGTGCTCAGAAATAGGAGGAAAGACAGCATCATGTTGACAGAGCTCACACAAGAGACACTGATTTAAAACAAAGCTTGCTTTTAAGTAAATGAGTTTGTTTCAGATGTTTAAGTGGGAACGCTGATGTGGAACTAAAAGATGCATCTTGTTTAAGTGGAAAAAGGGAAAAAATAAATCAGTACAAACTGATATTAAGGTTTAAAAATCCAAATTAAAAAGTGCAGCTTAAGCACTATAATCGATATTTCTATATTTCTACATAGTTTGTCCACCAGAGGGCAGCTACAAGTTTATTTTTCAACTGTAAAATGATCCGTTCAGTACTTATATTGATTACAGTTCTTTAACAACCAAGTTTAAAGCTGTTATTTTTATATTAACAATAGATCAAATGACTACTTGTATGTGAAGGTTGTCGCTCGTAGTAATAAACCCACAGAATTATCACTCAGCTCTATAAAGTGTTTTAGCGTCTTTCAGCTCGTTGTTTATCTGTCCGGCTACAACTTTACAGTTCTGGTTCACTCTCACCGCTCTCGTGTCGTTTTTGGCCGCAGCAGGCAGCTTTTATTTTTTAGGGAAAAAACTCTAAAACAAAAAAAAACCCTGTACACTACCTGCAACAGCAGACAGACACAGTTAGAGACTAGCTGGTGAACATAGTGGAGCATTTAGCTGCTAAAGAGCCAGATGTTTCCCTCAGGAGCTGGTGGAGACCAAAAACAAAAAACAAACAAACAAAAAAAAAGAGAGTGAATATTGGACTATTGCAGCTTTAAAGTTAATAAGCATCTGCTAACAAGTTCAGAATATCAACATAAAGGTGATAACATGTCAGTGTTGTTGTTTATGTTTACTACTGTTTCAGCTTTAAAGTTATTCATTACATGCCGAGTTCACCTGAATCTCAATATGAAACGTATAATAAGAGTTTTAAGGTGAAGGTTAGTTTACTTTAGTTTCGTTGTGAAAGCCCCAGTGAGCTTGAACTATTTGGAAATCATCAGGAGTACCAGGAAATTCTGGAAAACTTCCCTGAGCGCTGGGGGGGGGGGGCAACATGTGGCCAGTAATTACTGCGAAATGACGCGACACCCTCTGCACACATGTCAAACACGTTTCTGGAGCAGAGCTTGTTTTATTGTTCAGGCTCCCGCTCTCTGTGAACTACCTCCACATGCACGTCAAGTACAGCAGGCCCAGATGAGGAAAGACTGGACGGATGCAGAGGATAATAGTGTCTTTGTTTCTGGACATTTTTTTTTCTTTAATTCTTACGGGCTGTACTGACTGTCCTCCATGACTTAACATCCTGGCACTGGCATGTGTCAAGCTGGAGGTGGAGGTGGTGGTGGTGGTGCTCCTCTCTCTGGTGGTCTATGACACAATATGCATGCACACTCATACGTATTAAAACCCACCCTCAGTCAGCCAGTCACAAAACAGTTAAAATACAAGTACAATCATATAAGATAATAAAAATATGTGAAATGGGACACCCTGAGGGGCCCAGACACTAAGCACATAGTAGTTAAAATATATATTTACTAACACGATGTCTAAATTTGACTTTAATCCTAATCTAAAAAACTACTAAATGGTCCCAAAACATTTATTCCATCAGTCTAAACACTGGTTAAATAGGTAATAGGTAAGGACATATGGGAAATGAAAATAATAGCACAGTTTAAATGGATTTCAGAGTAGAATAATTAGTTGTGAAGTCCCCACCCTCTTCACTTCTTTTTTCAAGATCCCTCCCGCAAATGAAATGACACCAGCAGAACAGACATCATGTCTTGTTTCTGTTGGTCAGTAAAAAATTCCTTATTCATCCATTTATAGGCATTAACTGTGCAAAACTGTGTCTTTGGTTTCACCAATCATACTTTTTTATAATAATATTCCATATAAATCTTAATGAAACATGTTAATCTTTTAACTCTGAATAAAAAATGTCAGCCTGCTGATGGCGAGAGGAAAAGTTAAACGATCAACAAGGTCAGTAGGGATTTGGTTTCTATCTGGTTTTTATGGTTTGGGGCGAGGTCCCTTATTTCCACTTAAAGCCACTGAAAACTTGGTTTTAAATCAAGTTTTTCTCTAAATGCTCCACCAACACATTTCTGTATTATTTGTGTGCATGTGGTTTGGTTAGATTTGAAAGACAGAGCCGGCAACACAAGTAAAAAAAACCCACAACATCACAAAACCTGTGCTGACAATTGAAACCTTAATGCTCCAGCACACAACAATAGCTTAGACAATAGTGTGCTTCCAGCTTTGAGGCAACAGTTTGGGGAATACCATTTCCTGTTTCAACATGACGATGTGCATCTCTGCACAAAGCCAGCTTCATGAAGAAATTATTTTTCTGAGGTTGGTGTGGAAGAACTTAAAGCCCTGACCTGACCCTCTCCAGCACCTTTGGGATGAACTTGAACGCCGACTGTGAGCCAGACCTCAGTGCTGGACCTCACTGATGCTGATCAAATCTCTGCAGCAGCCAGGTTCTTAAATCTGCTGGAAAACCTGAAAGTGGAGGCTGATAAAGCAGCAGATTAATGCTCATGGCTTTCAAATGAGATGTTCAACACAACACAGACGTCTTAGGGTTAAGGTTAACTTGTCTGTTCTGTATTTGTAGTGTGTTTCTAAATGTTTGGCTCAGAGTCACTGCACATAAATACTCTTTTGGGAGGCATCTTATTGACAGGAACTACCCTTCAAAAATGACTTATATTTTCTGCTTTAGTTCAAAGGACTTAGGAGCAAGAGTGCTGGGATGATACAGTATGCAGACTGATTTCAAATCCACAGTGTTACACTTACAATGTAAAGGCTTCAGACAGTGGTGCCACAGAGGAATCCTTTAAAATGTTTTAGCCCTGCTACTTTTAAAGCCTGTGCACACCAGCAGCCCTGTGCTAAACCTCAACACCATGAGTCTGGATACTGTCATGAATACCTCGCCTACTGCCTCTATTAAAGTGACTTCCTCTGCCATGACCACTCACACTCAGCGATGAAGAGCTGGAGCACAAGAGCTTTCACTTTTTAAGAGTGCTGGCGCCCCCTGGTGTTCACAGATAGAACCTAAAATAGTTAGAGTCTGGTTGTTCTTATGCAGTGGAAAAGTACACAGATCCTTTACACAAGTAAAAGTACCAGTACAACAATGTGAAAAGTGCACAGGTATTACCAGTACATTGTACTTAAAGTATCAAAAGTTGAAGTACTGTACTGTAGCCCAGCGGTTCTCAATCTAGGGGTCGGGGCCCTCCAAAGGCTCACAAGATAAATCTGAGGGGTCGTGAGATGATTAATGGAGCAAGAAAGTTCTGCTTCACAAATGTGTATTCATTTTTTGGACTTTTCTCTTTTATTTGTGAGATAATGGATACTTTTACCTCTTTAGGCCTCAAACAGGTATTTTAATGAAACCATCTGAGAAGTTTAGAGAGGAAATGTCTCTTTGGTGGAACTGCTAAACATCGGAAAAGTGAAAGGGGCCCCGACTAGACTCTGCTTTTTTTTTGTAGGTCCCAACCTTTATGGCTTGTGACCTCTTACAAAAAAGCCACTGGTTAAAACTTTAGAAATGTATTGTGCATAATAAGTTTATATAATATGTTATAATGTGACATCTTAATCTGTAAAGTAACTAGTAACTATATCCGTGGAATAGTAATGGAGTAAAAAGTACAATATTTCCATCAGAAATGTCGAAGTATAAAGTAGCATAACATACAAATAGTAAAGTAAAAGTAGAGTACATATTCAGAGATCTGTTGAAGTGCCTCGATTATCTTATGGTCGTGAAAAACACTGATTCAAGATCAGTATGCAAGAAAGAATTGCCGGCAGCTTGCAAGTACTTGATATAATAATTAACAAGCCAACATGTTTTTCTTGTCCACATATTTCTTACAACAGTACATTGTTTCACAGGAGAGCCTAAAAGAGTGTGTAGGTCAAATGACAAGCTGTACTGACACCTCTCCATCCACTAGATGGCAGCAGAAGGCAGGATACTGGAGTGCAACCAGAGTTCTGTCAACAACACATCAGCTGCTGAAGTATTGCCATGAATACGCTCTGCTATTTGTACACAAAACTGTATCATGTATCATTATCATGTCATTTGAAAACAATGGGCAGTAATCTGCTGCTGTACCAGCCTCCACTCTCCTCTGAAACCTTTCATCAAGATGTTTGGTACCTGGCTGCAGAGATTTCTCCACATTAAGCAACAAGAGCATCAGTGAGGTCTGGGTCTGGGTCCAGGTCACCCCAAAGGTGTTGGATGAGGTTAAGGTCAGGGCTCTGTGCAGGCCAGTCAAGTTCTTCCACACTAAACTGGCTTTACCACGATGAAACAAAGATGGAAGCACACTATTATCTAAAACATCATTGTAAGTTGTAGCATGAAGACTTTCCTTCATTGGAACTAAGGGGCTCAAAACACGAAACACAAAAACAGCCTCGAACCAAGTACACACACACAAAAAAAAAAACTTTAACTCATTTGCTCCCTTAATGTATCAAAGGGTGTGCCCCAGGGTTCGGTCCTAGGACCACTCTAATTCACAATTTATATAAAACAGTATCGGTCAAAATGTGCCCAATGCAAATATTGATTTTTATGCTGATGATACTGTCATTTACTGCTCTGCTCCTACACAGTATCAGGCTCTCACTTTGGGGGTGCAGACTTGGTGTTTCCTTTATTTTGTCCACTTCCTGTAATTCACCTCTTTCTTCGAGATCAGATTTTATAACATGACAAAGCTTCTTGATGGCTAAAAATAAAAGTATACTATCAAGCTAAACTAAACAGGTGAATGAAGGAAAATACTGCAGCTATGGCAGTATTTCTGTCTGTTTAATCTCTCAGATCAGAGTGACAATAACAGCATTCAGCAGCAGCAGGTCAAAGGTCAAAACATTGTGACTTTCTGACAATGTTATTTTACACGGTTCACTGAGCTTTTGTGCTGCATATGGCCTGAATGCGTCGTTGCTGTGAGAGCAGGCATGCGAGGTCAGAGCACGTCGGTGTTGAGTTCATGGAAGCATGTGGACTCCAGCAGAGAGGACGAGTGACGGGCGAGCTGCTGTCACACTCACTGCGACTCATGTGAAAATCCCCCATTCCCCCATTTACATCACAAAGACGTTAAAGCTCCACAGAAAACAGAGTTGCAGCTAAATTAGCCTAAACAAACTCCGGCAGAGATGTTTACAGGCTGTGGACTCTGACTGTTTATAATGTGCATTTTATAAATGTGGAAGAAGTCCAGAGGTGCATCATACAGTTAGCGAGAGTGGATTACTGTAAAAGTCTGGTATAGTGTTGGAAGAAGTATTCAGAGCTTTTACGTAAGTAAAAGTAGCAAATACAACAATGTGAAAATACTCAATTACAAGTGAAAATACTGCATTCATAATAAAACTTTAACTTAATTAAAGTTTAAAAACTTTAAATTAATTAATTAATACTTGGTCTGGCATGACCAGTAGCTAAGCTAATATTAGCAAACTTTAGATGGACTTTCCTGTGTTAACTGACATTACTGCGTCAGTTTGCCAACTTTATGACTCTTCTCTATTCTAGCTCCTGGTACACTACCCTTTAGCTTTTATCATTATGCCATAATTGCCTCATGTTGTCACAGTGTCCACAGGTCAGCAAACGTTTTATAGGCTAACTTTAAGTGAAGGATTTTAGTGCTTTTTCCACTACTAAGCACAATTACCATTACCTTGATCCCAAAGCTGTCAGTGACAGCCAATTCTTGCATTTCCGCTGCAAACAGCTAATGAGAGTACAGTAGGTGCATCTACACAGCACTTGGAGAGGTGTAGCCTCATTTTCTTTTCCTCTAAGTAGTAGGGCTGTCAGGCTGAGAAGAACTGAAAAAGAGAAATGATGCTAAAAAAGGCAGGGTGAAGAGAAAGATGCTGTGTTGAGGAAAAAAGCAGAAGGATGGTAAAAGGGACCTTTTTTTTCTTTTGTTTTTGAAACAGGGAAGGATCCAAATAAAGGAACTGAAAAAGTATCCAAAAGTCAGAAACAGCTTCTCCAGCAGAAAAGCTTTTCTCAGACGGTGTGTGAAGTGTAAAAACAGAAGGAGACAGTATATGACCTCAGCTGCAGAAGTTATTGTAACAAGATTAAGAGTCTTACCTGAGTTAAATTGTAATGTCGGCATGCTAACATGCTCACAATGACATGATATGACAATGATATACAAAAGAGATGGATAAGAGTTCTATTCTAAAATTAGCACCCATCGTTTGAAAAATGTGAGACCTTGAGGGGGGAATCAATAGTAATAAACCGGACTTAAAAAACAGTAACATTACTGAGAGTATGTTGCTTTAAATATCATTAAACACCAAAGAACAATTCCTCTGCTATGAATTTAAAGGATCTTGGAATCACCAATCATATCTGTTTGTCACGAATGTAAATGTCAGATGTCACAGTCCGTTTCAGTTTGACTGTGCAGGAGATTCACCAGTAAATTGTCAGTCGTTGTTTACCAAACATAGTTGAGCAACACTGTCTTAAACATCAAGAAAATATCCCCAGAAATCCTCCGTAAAAAGCAGAAGTGGACACTTCAGAGAAAAAATGCTGTTTATAGTAAATCTACTCGCACTGAAGAGTCTGGTTTCCTAAAACATAACATATGTGTACTCAGCAGAGACAAAAATGTACCCTCTCTAAAATCAATTTCCCATCATCCCCCTGAGCTGTGTGTTGGGCCACTTCAGCAGCAGCTAATTAGGACATTGATTCTGTTAATGAGGGTCAGACCTCTGCTCGGTGCAGCAATAATTAGTCTTGATCATCAGCGTCTATCTGATCTGCAGCTCCCCCACCCCTCACAGCCAGATTTAACCTGACTTCACAAGCATGTCACTGTGCTGGCAGAGGACCCTCGGCCAGTCAGGAGGGGGCGAGAGAGGGAGGAAACCCACTCAAAACCACCAGGAGGGAGGAGGGTGCAGAGCTTTATGAGCTCACCTCAACCAGGAATAACAGAACAAACACTGACTTGTTCCACATCACGGCTGTAATCTTAACCCTCCACACTTCAAAGCAAGCTACAGATACACGTGAGCTGTCGGAGACCCTTACATGAGAAATGGGTTGCGCAAGAAGAAAAAAAGAGATGCGTTTGATTTGTGTTTCTACAGAAGTTTTCATTCTAAACATTTGTGTTTCTGGGTTTTCCATGGTGTGAAAAGGTTTTACAACTTCCTCACCGAGCCACAGGGCATCTGATCAGGATGCCTCCTGGACGCCTCCCCTTAGAGGTTTTCCAGGCACGTCCAACTGGTAGGAGACTCCCGGGGGAAGACCCAGAACATCCTGGAGGGGTTATATATCTCATCTGGCCTGGGGACACCGTGGGATCCCCCAGGAGGAGCTGGAAAGTGTTGCTGGGGAGAGGGACGCCTGGACAACCCTGCTTAGCCTGCTGCCACAGCGACCCGGCCCCGGATAAGAGCAAGAAAATGGATGGATGGATGGAATGGATGGATGGATGGATGGATGGGGCCTTTATTTGGATTAATATTATTTGTAAATGTGTGTGGAAAGTTGTGAAACTATCTCAGTCCATACACGTTTGTGAGCGTGTACAAGAATCTCTACGTGTGCTCAGATTCACAACTCTACACACACATTTGCAAATAATATCACTCCAATAACAGCCTCCATAGAGGTACGATGTTTTAAAATGATAAAGCAATATGTTATTTGAAGTAAGTGACTGAATACATAATTATAGGGTAATTTTGCAAAAGCTTCAGTATCATAATGATCATCATATCTGGGAGGGGTCTGACCAGGGAGGTGTAAATTACAGCATCAGAGG
The DNA here is from genome assembly GCA_008360985.2 of Macquaria ambigua. Classification (NCBI taxonomy): domain Eukaryota; kingdom Metazoa; phylum Chordata; class Actinopteri; order Centrarchiformes; family Percichthyidae; genus Macquaria; species Macquaria ambigua. The sequence continues at coordinate 56,214 of VMKM01001283.1, read as the reverse complement.
ACACATCAGAGCAGCCTCCCGGTCCGTGTGATCACACATCAAACGTGTGAGAGCATGGTTAGTGGCGCAAACAGATGTTTTACTAAACTTTGAAGTGTGCATACACAGGCAGAGTTATGTGTGATGTTTAAAATTAGACCTCAGATTTATGCAACTCCTCCTAATGCAGCCTTTGTAAATATGTAACACACGGCTGAGCCAAACACAACAGAACTCGCTGGCTTCTGACATAAGCAAATTTATTGTTCTTGCTCTGTTTGTGCAGTATTACATAAACATGTAGCGGCGTGAGTCCTTCTTGTGGACCGTCCATCCGTGTGAAAATGTTCCCAACCGTACAGGAAGAACTTTATACTAAAGATTTATGTTTGAGCTGAAAAAGGTGTGGGTGGGTGGGTGGGTGAGTTTTAGTAAAGTGTGCCAAGACACACAGCCAAGCCAAGTCAAAACTCCACATTTCCATTTCATTTGGCACTGTATGTACCGACATACATACCCATGTATCATTATTTACACACACTCTTTTCACTCAAACACTCTCTTACACATACAAGCTCCAAGTCCCTGACGCTTTTACTGAAAGACCACCACAAAAAAAGGCCACAGAGAGCACCCTTCTTTCTCCAGGCTCAACCCATCGAGCGTTTTCTCACCATCAGATTTCCCTGCGACAGTTCAGACTCCGCCTCTTCCTGTGGGAACAGCGATGGCAGATTTTGTGACTCTGGACACAGTGGTCACAGGGACTTTATAATGTAGCAGCCAGTATATATATATACACATATTGTATGCCTAAATCCACATGAACTCGAAGTACTGCATGTGTCTGTATTCCAAATTAGAGGTGATCTACTCTGCATCGCCACTGATCATTAATCTACTTTATCATCATATGAGACGGCTTTCAGGCAGTTACCACAGCGCTGGATGAGGTGTTGTTAACGGTTCAGAGGCTGGTGGTATTTCATCTTTTCCTTATTGTCAACTAATTCAACGAAAAGACCAAAACCAACAATGAATTGATCCAAAGCCTGATATATCTTATTCCTCTGTGCCCTAGAGCTCCATTGCTGTGCAAAATAATACTAAATTGTTTTCATTACAGGTGAATCTACCTATTATTTTCTGGATTAATCGTTTAGTCAACAAAATGTCTGAAAATAGTTTTAAAAAAATAATATAAATGCCTGTCACAATTTCCTAATGCCCATGGTGACGTCTTCAGAGTGTTTGTTTTGTCTGACCAACAGTCCAAATCCAAGAGAAATTCAATTTACAACAATATAAAACAGGGAAAAGCACCGACTCCTGACACTGGAACTAGAGAACATCTGGTGTTTTCGAGAAATAATAATATAGTTGCAGATCAACATTATTCAATTAATAATTGTTTCAGGTTTACTGTAAATACCATAGTCTGTATATAAAGATGGACGACATGACAGCTCCCCAAAAGTGAAGCCAAAACATCTGGATCGCCCCCTGGTGGCTGGCTGCAGTATAGGTCATAAGCCCCGCCCCCCTCCATGTTAGCGGATGGGACATGGGCCAAACTGAAAAATCAAAGTACACGTCAAATATAATGTTCCCAAAGATGTTAGGTAGTTCTTATCACGCTGATGTTTGTTAAAGTGTTTGTTTTTCTGATAAGTTTGGTTTTAATTAGTTATTTGATGCTATAAAAAGGGGGGGGGAGCCGTCATGATTGACAGCTTTGAAATGCTTACCATTGGTTCAGGCAGGTGTATAGGCGGGACCTCAATAGATCACTACTGCACAAGGTGGCAGCTCCTGTATCTGAGATATTTTGGCTTCATTTTTGTACAGTGGGAGGAAGTGGAGACGCGTCGGCCATCTTTATATACAGTCTATGGTAAATACTCACTAGAGCTCCAAATGTGTATTAATCCGCTGCTGAAAATAGTCCCCAACAAACTCACCGTTTCCTCCTATTTAATCAATGTTTGCTAAAAACCACAGTGCCCAGCTGTTTCAGCAAACTGCAAACTTTTATATTTTTGACACATTTTAAAGATTTATGTCTTCAGTGGGAACAGATGAGCTTGAGTGCCACAGACGCGTTAGAGAAGCCTAGTTTTGAGAGACTACCACATTGTTGGTTTTGGTCTTTTCATGGCATTTGTTGGATAAACTGATACCCTGCGATTAAGAGGAGGGAGTGCAATTGGAGCGTACAATAACACACACACATACATACACACACAACATAAAGGAAAATTTAAATCTTTACGAGACTCGACTCTTAATATCTTCTGTGCAAAATGAAGGTAAGAAGTCTATTGCTTAGTAAATGTTAGTAGTACCACAACGTCATCATAGCCACCTTCAGAAATCTGTGCTTTTTAATAATCCTGCAAATTTGAAATTATCTGATGCGGAGTGAAATTCAAATTGTCCTTGTCCTGTTGGGTGCATAGTTTATACTATAAAAGGCAATTTTTTTTGTGTTTATAAAAATATACAAATATAAGCCAATGTCCTGCCTGCTCTGTACAAAGAATGAGTGGTGGTTTTATGTGTTTGGAGTTATGGTTTTCATGAGAGAGCTTGTTTATCTTGTGTAACTGCAGACTCTCTCTCTAAACACCAAGGAGTTCACGCTTCGTTGCTCCTCCACCGGCTGCTGCCGCTGCTGTCAGTGAAACACACAGGTGAAGAAAAAAGAAGTCACATCGCGTCTCTGTGGTAGGCTTGAATCTCCTCCGTAAAGATAGAAAGGCCACAGATCCCCCCCTCCCCCCCTCGGACACAGTCTTAGTTCATTTCACTTCTGGTATGAGTTGTGAACCGTGCAGAGGGACGAGCGTGTTCAGTCCGCCGTCCACCTCAGCCCCGTCCTCCAGGGATCTGGTCGTTGGACCGGTCCTGCCGTGCCCTGTGCTGAGGGATCAGTGGACCCCTCCGTTGTAGGACTTCCCGTACATGTTGAAATCTGTCTCTACAAAATGTGTAGAGACAGGCTGCTTGTACAGAGGGTTGGAGGCCTGAGTGTGGGAGGGATAAAAACAGAAAAGTTTCACAATGGCACAAGATGTGAGCTTTGAACTTCACTTCAAAAAATGCCCCAAAAGTATTATTATTATTATTATTGTATTTCTTTAACTCTCAACATTGGTATTGCTATTTTTAAGAAAATATATTTCAGGACATTTTAATGAAAACAAGATTGTTGCTAATAGACACAGTAAATTACCCCAAAACAACATTTTACAGGTGAGGGGGATCACCCTTACCATCTCGTATCGGGCACGTGAGCGTGCGCTCTGGAAGCGTGAGAACTCTCTCCGGTCATGAATGGTGATGACCAGCTTCCAGGCAGCGAGCAGCACCACTCCCACCAGCAGGATGCTGCCGACCACTGCCAGCAGCACCATCATAGCATCCGGACCACCACCACACTCTGACACAGGAGAACGCAAATTGAGACTTTGTTAGACATTGAGCGCCTTATTTACTGTAGAGGCACAGTGAATAATGCAAGCAGCGCTCTGACAGTTTAGTATTTGACCTTGAAATTCACTTTTGGTGTCCAGTGCAGAGCGCATGGTGCACAGGTGGGAGGAGAGGCGCGAACAGGAGGGAGGTTCATTCAAATGAGACAATGCAAAGCAAGTTTTAATATTAAAATTATTAAAATATAAATAAAGGGTTTCAACTAAACACCCTCCAACCAGAAGATGTGTTTAAATCAGCATCAAAAATCCACGTTTAATGTGGTTAAAGCATAATGCGGGTAAAGTGGTCTGCATTTATCTATTATTAATATGATTCTTACAGTATCTGCTGTCTGCAGCTGCTTTACACTGTATGAAAAGCTTCTCCTTCAATTCATTAAATCTCTGCAGCCATCTGAAGACAGCAGGACAGATTTGTTGAGTTGCAGTTTTAGTCAGTCAGAGAAGTCTGAGTCTATGAAGTGACAGGCTCTCACAAAGATCGTGTAATCTTGAAGAGTGGTGGGCGATCCTTGTTGATTTATGCACCATAAATAAAACCTGAAGGCACTTGGTTGTCAAATTCTGACCTAAAACCCAGTATGGTTAAAAAGGAAGGAACACCTCGTCTGTTGCTGTTGGGAGCACTGACCTGGCTCTTTCAGAGCTGTGAGGATGGATAGTCCGCTGGCGTGCTCAGAATACGTGAACTTCATGACACAATCGTTGTCTGTCTTATACAGACAAAGCACCGCGCCGGGGTCCTCCGTTTCTGGAAGGGAAGGAAGGAGAGAGAGAGACAGAGAAACACACTAAGTTTCAATCAAGAAACTGCAGTATCAGTCTCATGTTGGATTAGTTACAATGTTTAAGTTCTTCAGCATTTCTTTATCCAGCGTTTTACCCCAAACGACTAAATGAAACAAAAAGGGGATGGAGAAAGGGCAAGGAAACAACATGTTACTTGATTAAAATTCACTTTTATTTTTTATTGTTTTTGCTAACTACCTTTGAGCTTCTCTGCTCTTTATGTTCACTAGTGCAGCGGTCGTTCAGAACGAGTGGGCGATTGCTTGTCCCTCCGGAAGTGCTGCTTGCAGCGTTCTTGAGAACCACTTATCTGATCAGCTTCACACTCTACACTGCACTCCCTGGGGTCGGATCAGATGAACGGTTCTCGAGATATGCGAAGGACAGTCATACACACATACAGATGATGCTGCTACAGCGCCACCTATTGGCCGAATGGCACCAAATTTGTCATGGCCACTCAGACATGATCATATCTACATATGTGGTTGCAATAGCACAAAGCCTTCAGGAGATATAACATTTTTCTCTATTATAAGCCCTACTCACAGCATTTGAGCAAACTCTGAGGGCCAGCTATAGCAAACCTGTATGGAATATCAAAAATCCAAAAAGTAACTTTCCAGCTTGGTGGAAAGATGTTTTGTGATAATTGCTCAAAATCTGTAGGAGGAGTAGCTAAAAAACAGATTTGGACAAAATTCAAAATGTCGGAAAATGGCTCTAGACACAAATGGCAATCGTAGAATTTTGTTTCTGAGACTTACGGTTTAAAAGTTACAGGCCAAAGCGTAAAGTTCATTGTTATAGCGCCACCAACTGGCCAAATTGTACCAAATTTGACACTGCACTCCCGTGGGTCCTCAGCAATACACCCGCCAAGTGTGGAATCGATTGGATGAATGATTGTTACAGAAAGACAGAGATTCCTTCTTTTATAGTTAGATTTAGGGAAGAATTCTTCTAATTGGACAAAGATCCATCTACATTTCTCAATTTTATACGTTTCTTCATTCTGGAGGACCTGACTTTCTACTGGTGTTTTATTGGAGGTCTATCCAGGTTTGGATTTAGATTCAGGAAAAACGAGACAGTAAAGAGGGGAAAAGATGAGGTTAAACTGAAGAGAAATCTGACGCTGAGGGAAAAACAGAAAACACTAGTGAACGATCATCACATAGCCTGAATTTCTTTGCTGTGAAATCACAACTGACTGGAGAAAAAAAAGACGCGGATATTCTGGGTGCCCTTGTTTTCCGTCAATCTTCATCACCCAAAAAGACTCAAAAGCTCACAAGGGAGGGTGAGGTCACGCTGCCCTGGTCCACCCCTCCCTGCGCTCACCCCCCTCCCCATCAGCCCCTCCTCCTCTATTTCATGCACAAAGCATCTGGAATGTACATGTGGAGTCCATTAAGTCCAGTCAGATGGCTGAACTAGCTGGGGAATGCTATGAAATGCATCGGATCTGGGCCAGGGCCATGCTGGGCCGGTATGGAAGGGTCTCCATAACTAAACACACCACCGCCAGTTTCCTCTTTTCTCCTCTGTGCAACGCCATGCAGCATCACAGTCCCATGGAGGCCATAAATCACTGTGCACTTATTAATACATTCCTAAACATCTCCCGACTGTTTCCCTCCAGGCTGCGAGGGACAAAACTGAGCTTTACAGATAGAAGCACTTATAGTTAACACAGTGGGGTTCAAGTCTGCGCAGTTAGACCTCAAACTCCAGCTTCCTGCTTTTTAAAATGACACATGAGAGAGGGCAATGCTCTGTAGCAGGTACATGTTTGATTAGTGGGTGGATTCTCCCTGTAGAGAAAGGTAGGACAGAACAGGTGAGCGATACTTGAATGGACTGAACTCTTTGAACCAAATGAGATGAGGGGGTGTAGCTGAGGGTGGCTGTTGTTTCCTGCCGTGTGGAGTGAAGGTGGCCGTGGAGCCGTGAGAGGCCCAGACTGACACCTGCCACATAATACTACAAACATCAGGACATTTCATTTCATTACTAATCACAGAGGTGTGTGAGGTGTTAAACAAGAAAAGACGTGAAGCAGCAAATCTCCAAACAACCACAGAGAGCTGCGCGTTAACAGCTACGTTCAGACTGCAGGCAAAAGTGGCTCAAATCTGATTTCTTTTTTTTTTTGCTCAGATGTGACTCAGATCTGTTTTTTTCAGTCACATGGAATATGATCTTTCCTATTCTGATTTGGGCCACTTCGTATGTGGTCCTAAATCAGATACTCAGGGTTCGAACAAAGTCTTGAAAGTTTGGAAAATGCTTAATTTTAACCGTTATGTTTTCAAGGTTAGGGATATGCTTGAATTCGAATATACTCCTTGAAAAATGCTCGATTTTTCAACATAATCTGGTGTTTCATCATCGACACAATCACTCATCTCATGTAAACCAGAAATCTTTTAATATTTGAAATTAAATGATCCCGTCGTCGTATTTGTTTGTTGTCTCCTGGAATTTATAGTAACAATTTAGATGTGATGATAAAGGCTTTGAGTCTGGAAATGTTTGGTTTAAGTACCTTGAAAGTGCTTGAAAGGTATTTTACACTTAAAAAGCTGCATGAACCCTGGATACAGTTCAGATTTTTTTGTAATGCGACCTCAGTCTGAACAGTCATATCAGAATTCATGCGACTTTTACGTCGCTCTAAATCGTCATTTGTCTCAATTCTGCGCTGGCGGGAGTCACTCTGTGAATACAAACATGAATTAAATAAAAAAAAATGTGGCTCTCTTTCTCCTCATCCTCGTCCTCGATATCATCTGCTCACGAATTCTTCCACTGCACATCAACTTATAAATTAAACCGTAAACGCTGACTTCAGTGGCCTCCATGTTTGAGGCATTCTCACATTATCCAGGTCAGGTACTTTATCCAACAGTGTGACTGAGGTTTGGTTTCTCAGTGAGCGCCTTTCCAGATTGCTTGTGGAATTTGCTGCTTTGTGTGATTCGGCCCTGGACACATTATATTACATCCATTCGCTAGATGCTTTTGTCCAAAGTGACTTATAGTTGTTCACATAGATACGGGAGCAATTTGGGTGTCAGTGTCCTGCTCAGGGATGCTCTGATGCAAGACAGAAGGAGCTCTGGGATCAAATCATTAACTAGAGCTGCAACGATTAGTCGATTAATCAATCGAAAGAAAATGAATTGCCAACTATTCTGATAATCGATTAATAGTTTCAGTCATTTTTCAAGCAGAAATGTCAACATTTGCTGGTTCCAGCTTCTTAAATGTGAGGATTTGGGTTTTGGACTGTTGGTCGCACAAAAGAAGCAATTTGAAGACGGCGCTTTGGGCTGGAAATTGTGATGAGCATTTTTCACAATTTTTTGACATTTTATAGACTAAACGATTAATCATTAATGGAAATAATCATTAGTTGCAGCCCTATCACCAAGCTTTTGATTAGTGGCTGACCAGCTCTACCAGCTGAGCCACAGCCTCTCCAGACACAACTTCATTTTTATGGTGATATTCTCATCTTTATGTGGCATTAATTTAAAATAACCAGATTAATTCCACGTATTAGCAGCCAGCCTCTTCTTCTTCTTCTTCTTGTGCTTTATTTCCCTCCCACTAACAGCAGTGTTACACACAGAGGGTACTGAAGGGCCAATGAGCAAAGACAAATACTGACGCAGATTTTAATTCAATATATTACAGAATAATTCTGTTAAAGGTGTATATGTAATGCAAGTAACACAATTCTCTGTAAGTAATTGCTAAAATCTAACAGGGAACATTTAGCGTGACACATTTAGTCATTTTTAAGTACACTCCATCTTGTTATTACTCCATTATCAGTGTGTAAATATTTAAAATATGGCCATTCTTGGAATAACAGTGCTTAAGCATGGTGTTGTGAGTGTTTGTATGTATTTTATCACATCAGAGGTGTTAAACGTGTCACATTATAAATCAATGGACGGCTCACTGTACTTTGGCAGCCACCATAACAACATGAAATGTCTAATAAAAAGTGACAGTGGAAGAGATACGTAATGCGAAAAGTGAAACTGTTGCAGATGCCACAGATGTGAATACTTTTCTCTGCCAGCCAGCTGGTCTGTGTGTGTGTCTGTGTGTGTGTGTGTGTGTGTGTGTGTGTACTTGTGTTTACTCACTGAGGGTCTCCACAGTGATGATTTCATCCTTGCAGAGGCGCTGGCAAGTCTGGTTGTCCGCGAGCCGTCCTGCGTTGAAAAGCCGGCACTCGATACACTCCCTGAAGCAGAGGAGAGCAAGTTCCCTTAAAACACTGGAACTTTCTCTGCAGCAAACTGTAAGCAGCTGAAACAGTGGGCGAACCGTGCAGCACGCAAAACAAATAAACTGCAGCCAGTGACTTCAGTTACTGATGTTTCAGCGTGCATCAGTTAGCAATGCTGGAACGTTTCACAGATGCATCATGACGTTTGATAAAACCTGCATTTGAAATTCATTATTTTGTTTACGCTGGAGATGAAGAGAGGCCGTCCTTCTGTGCACAGTGACACTCCTCCCTCCTCGGATATTATACATTCAGAGGCCAGTTTATTAGGTACACTTAGCTAAAACTAACAGACGGGTGTTTCTATTACTTTGTCCACCCCATTTATATCAATGAGGGTAGGTTGAATAACAACAGCACCACAAACTACTTCCTCCAAAATGATCATAGAGTTGAATAAACACCTCTCTGAAACTGAACATTATAACCTTCATGAAGGAGGATTTATTGCAGGACTGTTAGACTGCATTAGTTTAGCTAGGTGTACCTAATAAACTGGCAACTGAGTCATCCCTGAGCAATAATGTTAATAACATTTTTAAAAAAGCCAACAAATTACTGAATCCACACAAAAAACTCAGCACTTTGCATCAAATCTAGCTGAAATCTGTCTTTGATACCCTGCTAACTAAACATACTGAAGTAAAACACAAACCTCAAAAAAAAAAAAAAAAACTTAAATGTGTTTCTCCTGAATGCAGAGGTTTGTCCAACTGTAAATTTCCCCATCTCCTGCGATTAGTGTTTATATTCTGGCTGCTGCTCAGCGTCATTTCGTCTTTCAGATACCATCTGACTGGTTATACAGTTGTAGCACACAAAGCTGACAAAGCAGCGATGGCCCGTCTCTAAACTCAAGTCTGGTCAAGGGTGAAAGGTTGTTCCGTAAAGATTGCCATTGCCTTGGAAAACTGGAGCCATGTGTATGTAAGGAGGCCTGTTGAGAGGACACAGCAGTTACTCTGTCCTCACACAAGACTATTCTCTTTACTAGACGCCTGATAGGCATTTAACCCCAACTTCAAAGAGCCTGAGCTGCCACGCTGAGTGATGCAAGTTCAAACAGCGGGGCAACAGTTTAATTTCTTAGGGTCACAAATGGCATGAGAGTTATCTGAACAACTCTCTTATGACTTTGTCATCAAAGCTTAGATAAGTCCATAAGTGAGTGAGTTATGGGACTCCAGTTTTGGACGTGTTTGATGGTTTGACCTTTTCCCTGGTTGGCTGACTGCATCTCATCAGTCGGCAGATTCCTGAGGGCAAATTGCTGCAACTTGTTTCAGTGTTCCACCTTCCTTCTCATATCATAGACCCATCCGCTTATACACGTTATAATGTCCGATTGGTTGTTAAACAATTTTGTCTCAGTGGTGTGAAGAGCTCATTACAGTGCGGTGTGTTCCTACAGTAGACTTTACCTTTTAGTGCCACAGGCATCGGGGCAGGTGGGGCACTTTTCACAGGTATCTCCAAAGGCCCCCGGCTCAGTGCACTGACAGCGGCCGCACACACAGCTGCCTCGCCCGCTGCACATCTGCCCGTCGTCTGAAACGCAGGACGACGTCTCTGTGGAGCAGTTACAGTTGTTGCCAATGTAACCGGCGTGGCACTTACACTCCCCACAGTGACATTCCCCGTGACCTGGAGGAGAAGAAGAGGAAGTCAGCTGTGGGACAGTTATAATACGCCACTAAACAAGGTAGATCTGATCTGATACTGTATTGTTGTGACTGTATTTCTGTGGAAAGAACACCAGTAGCCAATCCAGTGCCAGCTGAGAGCGTCTGTCTGCTGTTGGCAGCAAGATTCAACATCACAATCTTGGTAAAACACAAGTATTGTGTAAAGGAATACACTACAATGGCCAAAAGTGTGTGGACACTAATTCATTTATATATGATGTTATAACTGCTCCACTCTTCTGCTGCAGGGATTTGCCCCCATTCAGCCACAAGAGCTTTAGGGAGGTCCACCAGGCTGGCAGTCGACGTTTCAATAAATCCTAAAGGTGATGGATGGGGTTGAGGTCAGGGCTCTGTGCAGGCCAGTCAAGTTCTTCCACATCAGACTGGGAAAACCATTTCTGTATGGACCGGGATTACAGCAGCGCACAATTGTCTAAAAATATTATTATATGCTGTAGCATTAAGATTTATTTTAACTGGAACTAAGGAGCCTAGCCCAAACATGAAAAACAGCCCCAGACCTAAAGTCCAAAAGGACAGGGGTGTCCTGATACTTTTGGCCATATAGTGTGTGACAAAATTCTACAAGCAACACGTGCCATGAAGAAAAGTGTTTCCAGTATCCAGATATTTGTAATCCTAAACAATGTCAATCATCTGAAGTCAATAATCACGTCTTTGTTTTTTCAGACATTCATCTTAAAATCCTTTAACAATCACACGCACACATCCTGAGAGAACACTTTGACCTTCCTTTGCAGCAGCGAACAAATGGAGCAGCTGGAGCTTTACAGCGCTGACCTAATCCACATCTACCACCAGCCTCGAGCAAACTGCCCCTTTTGTACCACACTCATTAACTTGTTATCTGCACTGGGATAAATCCAACAGGAGGCAAGCCTCGGGGGAGAAAACGGACTCCCATTGGGTCTTGTTGAAACTCTGATTGGTCTCGGTCGTCTGTGTGAGCGCTCTCCCTCTACCACAGGCCGTTCCAAGACAAGAGGAATCCTTGATGGAGGGAGGACAGCCGCTGTAATCAGGGAAGCATTGCTTGACAAGCTTATTTCACACTAGTTGTTCCAAGACCCTCCACAAAGACCACATTCATCAAGCCGCTATCTTGGATGGATAAGGAGTGGACAGAAAGGAGATGGCTGCAGGCGGGTCAAACCCAAGAATTCATGGTCTGTATCAGAAGAAATATGCAGAACAAAAGCAGGAAAAAACATTAGTACTGTGATGTGTCAGACATACAAGGGCAGCTGCTAGGCTTGAGACCCTCAAAAAACGACTGGTGATGATCCTGAAGTGGCAAACTGTTCTAACAGAATTCCCAACTGGATCTGAGCTGTTGTAAAAAGCAGCATGTGGCTTCACTATGGAGCCTGAAACCCCCCCCGATCCCTTGTGAAAACCACACAGTGTTGTGGGAACCTTCCTGGACGTATTCTAAGACACCAAACATTAACAATTAGTCACTATTTTGATAATCAATGAATCCTTTAAGTCATTTATCAAGGTAAATACGAAGCTTTCCCTGGTTCCAACTTCTTAATTGTGAAGATTTGCTGCTCTTCTTTGTGTTGTTTCTTTGGAAACCAAAAACCTTTGGGTTATGGAGTGTTGGTTGGACAAAACAAGCAAGTTGAAGACGTCCACTCTGGCTTTAGGACCATACAATCAATCAATTAAGAAAAATAATCATCCAATTTATTGATAATGAAAATAAAAGTTAGTTGCAGCTTTACATCAGTCTAATGTTTTGTGTTTCACCATCATCAGAGAAATATACTCTAAGGTATGTTTAAGAAGAGCCTCACATTGTTGGTCATAAACCTTTTGGAAAAAGCAAGAAACATGGTTATTTGTCCAATAACTGCCATTACATTTCATTTTCTAAGCAGCTCAAACGGAAACACAGTGCAGACAGAGTTATGATCTAACGGAGGAGTGAAGACTGAGGAGAAAATGGGTCACTAACGCATGAAATCACTGCTGTCTGTCTAGGAGTGGCCGCTCCTTCTGTCCAACATGCACTCATGACAACTGAGCAAAGGAACAATCAGACTATGCTGCCACTCAACCTCAGACACAGTGGTGAAGAAAATCAGAGCCCGTGATTAAACCCAGATCCTCAAAAGAGGTCACGGAGACTTCTCAAAATGAACAGGAAACATTCTGTCTTATCATCAACCAAGTGGTCAGGGTTGTGCAACATACCGTCTGGACTCACAGACATGCAGCTATTTTTGTATAAACACGTCTCCCCCCTCTTAATTATTCAGTATAAGCTGCAGAACTGAGCATTTATAAAAGGTGGAGAAACTTAGACTGATCAAATTAGTCCTTTTTTGTGTGCGTGTGGTTAAGAGTCTGGAGCACCACTCCCAAACCTCGGTCAGCGGAGGCCAGCATGGTGAGTGGCATGTGGCTGAGTCACGGTACCAAGCCTGGGAATGTGTCCTTAAATGACAGCACTGCTGCTCGGGCATTCAGAGGGCGAGAAGTGTTGCTTTTTTTGAGAGAGAGAGAGAGAGAGAGTTTGGGGAGGATGAAAGAAGTGCAAGTGCAGCTGCTTTGACGTTAGCTTATTGATCAACAAGTCCTGACGAGCTGCTACCAGGTCTGCTGTCTGCAGACACTCTCTGCTCATTATGTTTGTGTGAGTGATTTTGCATGTCTGTGCATATTGTTTCACAGCCCCTTAGTTTGGGATGGAGTTGCCTGGTGTTCTCCTATGCTGTTTGCCTTAGCTGCACTAATACATAATATATTTTTATATCAACAATGGATCAACTGACTATGTGTAATATGAAAGGGTGTCGATAGGCTCTCATCAGTGTTGTTTCCAGTTGCAGCAGGCAGCTGTTTTCAGCAAAAAAGCTCTGATAAACTCACTGTGCAGTACCTGCCCAACACCAAACAGCAGGCAGACAGTTAGCAACTAGCTGGTGAACATTTAGCTGCTAAAGAGCCAGATATTTCCCTCAGGACTTGGTGGAGACCAACAACAGAACAACAAGGAGAGTGAACGCTGGACCTACAACCTGTTTGGGGGGAACGTAGCAATAAAAACTTTATAAGGTGATAATATGTCTCTTTACAGCTTGTTGCTCGTCCCCCAAGTGGCAAAACAATTCAATTCATGCAGGTTTAAGATAGATAGATAGATGCTTTATTGTAATTGCATGTTAAACACAACAAAATTTGGTTTGGCAGCAATCCACTCCACTTAGCAGCATAAATATATAAAAGAAAAAGCCAACACAAATTAATGTGATAGCAGGACACAAAAAAGCAAGCATTTCCACTGATGCAACCAGTTCATTGTTGGGGGAATCAGACAGACAAACCTATCATCCTCTTATCTGCAAGGAGCCCTCTTACTCTACCAGAATAACGCCCTAAATAAGAGATCCCAACAAAGGCATACTAAAAAAAAGCAGCTCAAGTGTGCTATCTTAGGTTTTATCTCTTGGCTCACCACACCACTCTTGAGATGAACTGGCATCCTGACAGAAGAGAATACCGGCACTCGACAATACACAAGCCCTCATCCGATCACCATCACCATGCCTAAAAACAGATGTTTGGAGCAAGTGCACACACTCTTCATCTGGCCATTCCTTTTTGTTGTTGAGCTGTTAAGTCGTTCCATTTCTTTTGGCCATTTTGATTCGCTGCTCAACAGTGAGATTAAACACTGCTCATGATAAACACAGCTGTGGCAGTGGAGGCGATATGGAATGTGTTCAGATCCTTCAGAGCTGTGACCTTTCCTCTTTTGCTTGCAACTTTTCCATGACGTTTCTCTAGACATTCAGTCAGCCAGGACAAAAAGCCAAGTTGAGGCACAACGACATGGAAGAAAAAAGCCATTAAAGACAAATCAAACTGTTTTCCCTTTCTTTTCAAACCATCCATTTCTGTATTTCAGATACAGTACGTGATGATACAGCTGAGAGTTCCAGCATTCTGTTAGCAGGGTTTGTACAGCTTTTTAAAGAGTAAAATTCAAGCACTTTCACCAAACCAAAAATTTCCAGACTCTCGAAGCCTTTATCATCACATCTAAATTTTTACTATAAACGGCAGGAGACAACAAACAAATATGACGACGGGATCGAAATTGTAGGCAAAACGATAAAGCATATAGACATAAAATATGTAAATCACATGTTGTCCTAAATAGTCATATTGGTCGGCAATCGCTTCTTGCAGAGTAGCAATATATTCAAAAGCGGACTTTTTTCCTTGTGCGAACTTTAAAAAAGACATGGCCTTGATGTCTGGATGTGGGTGAGATTTCACGCTCAAATCTGATCCCGCTCTTACAAATCCGTGCCTTCGTGCTCTCAAAGGTTGAGCGCTAAGAATTTGTTTTGAGCTCCCTCAAATCTTTTGTCGTCAAAGTACTTCCACAGAGTGACAAGTGTACAAGAGACGGAGCAATTCAAAGCCAGGAAACCAGGCTGTCAAAGTACTCAGCCTGGTGCGAAGGGGTCTTCCCCCATGCTGCTCGCTTCCTTTGCTGAGCGGATTACAGATCACTGAGTTAATTCACATCTTGCATCACTACTGCTGAGTGGGAAGGAAAGAAAAACAGAGAGAATAGTCTAGCCCCTTCATTGCCTTGCCTTTCAGTTCTTCACAATATAGCACTAACTATGAAGACAACATAAATGGATAAAGATAAATTCTTACTTAAAGACTCTGTAGAAGATAAAGTGGGAGAAAACATGTATTGATATGATTGAAATCTCCAGAACAGCTACTAAATGAACCTTGAGGTGAGACTGTTTTGTCAACTGCTGTTTCCAAGGTCAAGAATGAACTTTGAAACTCAACTTGAAAGCCAACAGGAATGAGATGTCTTTAAAGTGCTCAAAGGAAATGGAAGATTTGAACATCTGAATTCTCAGGACAACTGGGCAAACTCCACCTACTGCTGAAGATCACGTGATATGATCAAAAGCTCCAGAACAGTTACTAGATGGGCCATGAAGAGAGATCGTTCCATCAACGTTTTAATTATTCTTTAGAAGCGCATAAAAGAACAAAATCTGAGTATACAATAAACCTCCACATCTGCATGGTGGATTATTGAGTCTTACACCATAATAATGCCAGTAAATGTAGTGGGAAATAGCTTTAGAAGAACAGTCTCAAACACTGAACAGATCTGGGATTACTCTACTGCCTATACATCTTGTGGTTGGCACCCCCCAGCTAGTGAAGCTTCAGCCCCCTAAAGATGTAATGTAAGATGAATAATTGGCTCTCTATTTTGTCAGACTAGCTGCCTTTAAAGGCACAATTATGGGATCAAGAATATATTTTTCAACTAAACTAAGCCAGAATTGCTAGATACACTGCAGAGACAGCCTGTAAATGCATTCCCACATTTTCTGCCTGGGGATATGCTGGATTTCACCAAATTTCAACAGGCTTAAGTAAATATTTGGAGATTATATAAAGAGGAAATGGGCTGATTGGTTATTTTTAGAAGGATAGCTGTTGCACCAAATCATGCAAATATGCCAGACAACAAGAGCTCAACTAATGCTGCCCTTTTCATAAAAGCATTCAAAACAAACAAAATGTGCCAAGAGCAAATTATACCTGACGTCTGAAAACAACAGACCTTCGTGCATACCCAAATATTTCCTGTCTGCAGGAGTGTACAAAGAAGCGTTCGACACATCATCCTCTCTCCTGCATGTTTTGTGGGGGGAAAAACAAGAGAGGGAGAATGAGAAGGACTGGACACAGATGTGTAATCCGTCAGATGTCTACAAATCTAGTCCCAGTTGTTCTAGAGCAGCTGGGCATCATGTCTAGTCTCATGAGTTGGAGTTATTCGACCCTCTGCAAAACCTACAATTGTAAAACTTAATTTTGTTTCTAAATGTCTAAATGTCTAATCGTGATAGAGGCTTGCACAAATGAAACCAAACAGAGATTACACAAAATAAATAGGCTTCTTTCAGACTAAGAGGCATACGATCATTTACATCAAGCCAAGATTCTCTATCTGGTCCGGAGGAATGATCTTCCACAAAGCGTTCGTCATACCGAACTCAGTAACCCTCATTAGGAATGCAGTGTCTGATATGATGTGGTAGCATGCGGAGGGACTGGATGGAGGGCTGAAATGCTCCCTCTCCTTCCCACTGTTGATGCAAGGAGAGAAACAGTGACTTCCTGCAGTGGCGGTCAAAGAGCTCTGTCCCAGAAGTTGTGGTGCACTTGTGTGTATGGAAAGAAAACATGCCCTCTAACCTCTTACTTCTCCAGTTGCAATCTGAAGCATTGCCCTACTTTCTGCTCTCAGCTGAGCCAGATGAAAAGCTTCACTGAATATTTGAAATACTTGTGGTGCACCCTGGTTCGCCTTCATCACATAACAAATTCGTACATTTGAAAAAAAGGCAAGTAAAGAGGTAACAAGCCTGTCTCTAGAGAGGATGAAAAAGGGTGTACATGTTTTATTCCCTGTGCCTGCCAGTTTCCTGTGGGAAATCCTGAAGTACATAATTGGCATACCTTACCAAAAGGTATTTCTTGTTACTTTTAATGCTGGTTACAATCACAGTGGCAGGCTAACCAAGATAAAACAGACATCGTTCTTTCTGCCCACATCCTCCAGCTCCTCCAGAAGAAGGATCCAGAAGCCAGCTGGCATAGGTAATCTCTCAGGTGTGTTCTGGGTCTACCCCGGGATCTCCTCCAAGTTGGACATGTCCGCAATCCCTCAACAGGGAGGTGTCCAGAGGGCATCCTGATCAGATGCTAAAAGCATCTCAACTGACTCCTTTGAAAATGAAGAAGATCCCTCTGGATGTCTGAGACAAACCACTCGTTCTCAGGGGACAACTCCAATGAAGAGCTGGCTGCCTCTCACGCTGGACATTTACAGAAAGAGTCCATTGCATATACCAGAATTTGGTTCCAGATGTGCCTCCATCTACACAGTATGTCTAGCTGTTACTGCTCAATCTCCAGCACTAGCTTCTGCTCCTTCCTGACCACAGAGGTGACACTGTATGTCCAAAAACCCAGTTTTTGTTGGCAGGTGTCAGCTCATCAAGGCTCCTGTCTTCCACCTGTCTTCCACCAGTACTCAACTGGCAATGGATGGGCGGTAGAGAAGTATATTATGCTGAAGGAGCTGTTTTTATGGACTAGGGCTGCAAATAATGATTATTTTCATTATCAATTGATCACAATTTCCCAGAGCCCGAGGTAATGTCTTTAAATTGTTTTGTCCAAAATCCAAACATTACAAGTTTCCTATCATAGAAAGCTATAAAAAAAACAAGCCAATACTCACATTTGAGAGGCTGGAACCACTGTTTTTTGGGCATTTCTGCTTAAACAACCATTTTGCTTATGAAAATAGTCTGATTAATTTTGTGTCAATCGACTAACTGATTAATCTTTTCAGCTCTATAACAGACATTTTGATACTTTTTGTCTGCCATGAAAATATGTCACCATTGGAATACATTGTAGTTGGTATAATTCATCGGCAGCCACTGTGGTGGTCTTTGTGACAGACAAAAGTTCAAAGTATAAACAGCCACCACAGTTTATTCTAAAAAAAAAAAAAAAAAAAAGTACCACTATACACAACTTAAGCATTCCAGTGTTCTGGTTAATACCACAACATCTAGTATGTCTGGTGTTGCTTCTTTGTCTGACTTCATTTAAAGAAAAAGCAAATATGTCAAATGACAGTGCTTTGTGCATTCATTTCAGAGAAGTTCGGCTAGACAGATCTATCATAGCATGCAGCCCCTCCCTGATCCTGGGAAGGGATGCAGAATATGACTATGACTTTAAATGAGAGCTCTGACAGCAGAACAATATCACCAAAACCACTCAAAAACCTAATTACACAGTAGACTGTGGGATAAGCTCTAAGTAAGCCCTGTGAAACCTCTGGAGTGACAGTGGCTTCTGTAAACAAGGGGAGTCGGCGAGCAACCAAACTGCTGAAGAGGCACTGAAATCAGTTTTTGTGTCTCACTAAGTACAACTGAAAACATGTTTTTGTATCATTTCCCCATGCATTTATGGTTCTTTAAAGTTTAAACACAGTCACATTTTCTGTCATTCATGAGGAATGATTACTAATCCTCCTTCAGGGCTAAAGGCTGGAATACATACTGTTCTGATAAGATAAGAGGAAGACAAAACACACACAGAGACTTCTGTTAAAGATTATGCTGGAAAACAAATCAACCCCCCTCACACATGTGGTACAGAAACCACTGATGGTGTTGCAGTCGTTTGTACACATGAAAAGTGACAGAAGTAGCTGTGTGAAGAATGAAAAAGAAAAAGTTCAAACCCTGCTTTCTTTCTCACCTCCACACAGCTGGCCAATCACTATGTGAGGTGGGCGTGCATGTCAAACTGTCGGTTTCGGATGGTTACAGAAATTGCAGCGATGTGACAACAATTTGGTAAGGTTTGGTTAGGTTTAGGCACAAGAAGGACTTGGTTACATTTAGGGGAAGATAAGGGTTTGGGTTCAAATGACTACTTCACTAAGGTTAGGGGAACTTCATCGTGATGGTTAAAATAATAAAACACATGGTTATGGTTCGGGAGCGATCGTGGTCATGCTTTAAAAAAACAAAACAATGTTGACTGTCGATTGGAAACAGGAGCCACTGAAGCTTTGCTACCCAAGAAGGAAAAGGAAAATAAGCAAACTCGATGTGGGGGGGGTAGTAAATGTCAACCAATTTGAGGGACTAAATACTTCTTGGGATTAATCGCGTTTCAAGAATCGCATAAAAATGAAAGCCAGATATAGCCAATGGATTACTTAAGACTTGAGTTATATGCTGTGAGATTAAAGAAGGCAGACGATTCGTCTTTAAAACCCAGATAGTACTGTCAGATTTAGAGGCCCAGAGCACCCGGCAGCAACATACTGCTCATCCAGTATTACTGCAGCAGCCAGCAGCACTGCGCAAAACATGAGAGCAGGAAACATTCAACCAACTATTTCTTTAAACCATCAAAATTAGCTTTGAAGGTTACAAAGGCCACAGTAAACGGACGTGGTAGGGTACTGTAGTGAAACAGAATATTATTCTCTACCACTCTCACTCACCCATTCAATAATTCTTTGAAACCAATTCGACGAGTTACACTTCAACTCAAAGTTGGGGCTCCTGTGATGTGCGTTTTCTATATGCTATCCATTTGTTAGAATCAGAATCGGAAATCCTTTAATAGTCTCACAGTGGAGAAATTTACATTGTTACAGCGCAGATAAGAGGTAGAATAAAAGATAAATAGGGATATAAATAGAAAAATAATTAAAATTATTAAATAATAAGTAAGTAAGAGCACGGTAGGTACACATCCATAAAGTATATGAAGTGTATAAGGTGAATAAAGTGTGTGGGAGTGTATATATTGCACATAAGTGTTATTATTGCACGACAGTGAGGTAACAGTTCGTGTAGTGGTCTACCAGGGTCCATGGTGGTTGTACAGTCTGACCGCTGCAGGAAGGAAGGACCTGCGGTATCTCTCCGTGAGACACCGCGGGTGAAGCAACCTGTCACTGAAGGAGCTGCACAGTGCAGACAGAGTGTCCTGGAGGGGGTGGGACGTGTTGTCCAGCAGGGATGACAGCTTGTCCATCATTCTCCTGACTCCCACATCCTCTTCCGTGTCCAGAGGGCTCCCCAAGACAGAGCTGGCCTTCTTTACCAGTTTGTCGAGTCTCTTCCTGTCGGCAGTCGAGATGCTGCTGCCCCAGCAGGCCACTCCATAAAAAATGGCTGATGCCACCACGGAGTCAAAGAAGGTCTTCAGGAGTGCCCCCTGCACTCCAAAAGACCGCAGTCTCCTCAGCAAATACAGTCTGCTCTGTCCCTTCTTGTACAGAGCAGCAGAATTATCTGTCCAGTCCAGTTTATTGTTCAGGTGAACTCCCAGGTACTTGTAAGATTTTACAATCTCAATGTCCGTTCCCTGGATCTTCACTGGTGTGGGGGGAGAATGTTGGCGCCTCCTGAAGTCAACCACCATCTCCCTGGTTAGCTGATGTTTTTCCCTTAAAAGGGCTGTTAAAACAATATTACTAACCTACCCTATCTTTGTGTGAGTGTGTGTGTCTGTGTCTTTCCGTCAGGGTATAACAGCTAAAAAATGTGGGCTGTTAAAATGTGCAGGCCAAGACAAGCTCTCTCTTGTATGCTGAGCCAAGCTGTTCGTCCTCAGAAATAAACAGACAGCCAATATCTGGTCTGCATGAGGTGTGTGTGTGTGTGTGTGTGTGTGTGTGTGTGTGTGTGTGTGTGTGTGTGTGTGTGTTTGAAAGCCTTCAAAGAGAAACAACGTCTTCATTGGTTTGTGGTGTTTGTGTGCCAGTAAAAGAAGAACAATGCCACCTGTAGAGCCTGTAGAGCCTGTAGAGCTCGCTACAACAGACTGGGTGCAATTACAGGCATCAGCAGCTCTGACGTGTGATTTTTTTTTACGTGGATAACATCACATGCTTGACAGACAACAGTTATTACCAGCCATGAAAACAGTGTTTACTTCGAGATTCTCCTCAGTCTCCGAGTCACAGGATACCTTCAGCATCCACTGACATTACTCACAGTGAGCAGAAGACAAAAGCCTATAAAAAGAATCACAGAAACCCGGAGAAACAATGATTATCTCTGTGACCAGAGTTTCATAACTCCAACTCAGCTATTTGTTAAATGCTGGCATTTGCTGAGTAAGCATTTCATGTGTTGACACTCCATGTAGTGCAGGGAGAAAATGATAATTATCTCTTACTTCTAAAAAAAATAAAACATGCTGGAATACTGCAAGGTAAGCTTGATATATACAGGGATTTACACTGCTTTTGTGTTGGATGAATGGCACCGCAGAAATGCCAATCAAAGGAATAAAGCAAATCTCCTTCCAGCCACAAGAAAGACAAAGTCCCACCTCCTCTGCTAGCTAGCCTCTGTTCCTCCGGCATCTTTAACCGTAGTGGGTTTTCATCTATTAAATCTGGGATCATTTTGGTAGGAAACTTTTATCTTACACACTGTTGTTTCAAGAGCAGGTACTTAATCTCCTTAAAATATCCCTTTTACATACACTGCAGCATTACTGCACAGGTTAACAAGTGAGGTGCCACTGCAGTAATGGTGGCGTGTTCACCTTGGCCTACTTTCCAAAAGTAGACTACAGCAGAGTTTATGGTGTCCTGCTCTTTACTGGATTTGGGAAACTTTACCCGAAACACCTTTGCCAAAACTCACGCACATGAACTTCAGCAGGACCTCCGGCGGAGCTACAAAGCACAGTGCCTACGCTACAGCCTGACACAGAACTATAAATGGGCCTTTAAACAAAGCAGTCTTCTGTACTCTTACATGACTAATCTTCAATGCGATACATCTTACTTCAACTTACTTTAAAATTGCATTAATTGATTTTTTTTTTTGCACACTTTGAAGCAGCGAAAATAAGCTGTAGACACAACACTGACATATGATCACCATGTAAGATGATTACAGCTGCATATTTACACATCCAGCAGATACAGAGCAAAGTTTGCGTTCATTTGGAGACGTGTTTCTGGCGACCTGATAAATGTAAGTCTTGTTATAGCTCTGTTTTTGGTCTACACCAACTCCTGAGGGAAATATCTGACTCTATAGCTGTTAAATGCTCCACTATGTTCACCAGCTAGTCTCTAACTGTGTCTGTCTGTTGTTTGGTGCTGAGCAGGTAGTGTACAATGGGTTTTTAGAGCTTTTTTTCCTGAAAACGGCTGCCTGCTACGGCTGGAAACAACACTGACCGTGACAGTGAAAGAAAGCAATAATGTTGTTGGCTGCTACACCAAAACAATGAGCTGAAAGATACTAAAAAGTTCCATAAAGCTGAGGGGAACTGCAGAGTTACGTGATAATAACTATGAGCGTCTCATTAAGATAGACATTTGATCAATTGTTAGCATAAAAAAAATATAGATTATATGAGTAGCTGTAAGTTAAATAATAGAACATAGGATATTCTAGCACTACTTCCAGGCCTCAGCATGCCAGTCCAGGAACTGATGCCCTTTTGTTTACCATTAGAAAATAGATTAGCCATAGATTCACAAGACTTCACAAAAAGCTGAATTCAGGAGCTCTCCTTTATTTATTTTCTCATCAGCACCCTGGTTCAACACACTGTGGACGCTGCAGCATGCATCTAACATCGAGCAGACAGCTGTGTTTTTATTTATTTATTTCATTTGTTTTTTAATCCCACTGAAACAATTACAGTCAGCTGTTTAGCTTTAAGGATCTAAATCCTGGGGACCTCTGGGGGGCTCTTAATGCTGAAGAACCACCCAAAAGCCTGACAGGCTTCAAAACAAGCCCTGAAAACTGCTGCTGAGCCCACAAAATGAACCGCCATGCATGTGAACAGTATGTGAATATTTGAGAGCTTTGCTAAAAAATGTGAACCTGTACAAGGTTTCTAATTTATAGCTTATGGCTTTGTCCCAACCCCATTATTTCAGATACTAACCTCTTTTGTTGCCCAGATGAAGTCAGATTGAGAGTCAGAGACCTCAAACATACCACAACTCCAGTGCAAAGAAACACCTGCAAGTTTCTAAAGGCACTTTATTAGTCTACACACAGTGATAGGATCAGGGTGTGGCCTTATATCTGCAAGTATTTCACCTGACAAACCTGAGATCGTTGTCTGCAGCGGTCAAGTTCAGTCAAGTCTCAAAGAGCAGAGGAGAGGGAGGGAGGAGCCATCCGGTGTTTGTTTTACCTCGGGGGTCTGTGGGCTGAGTGTCAGGTGCCCAGGTGCTGCTGCTCAGGTAGCTTTGTTAAGTCAGACACAGTATATTTCACATAAAATGCACCGAAATGCTGATTCCCCATTGAAGACAGAGCCATAATGAGTGTATGCTGGGTATCACCAGTACGTGATTTCATTAAGTAAAAATCACAGCATGGGAATAATTGCACAGAAGGCAAGAGGTGAAAATATTTCTGATTAAAAAAATGCATCTTTGAAATGAAAACTACCACGTTGCTGACACGCACATTAAAGTGTCATTTACACCTTGCAATAGTCATTACAGTCAAAAACTCATTTTTTGTTTAACCAAAAAAGTAAAAGAAGAAAGAAAATGTGCCAAATGATAATTAAAAACCCTTCTCAGAGACAGATTTCCTTTTCTTATCTAATTTTTTACTTTCCTTTATGTACATGCCTTCTATATCCCTTTACCTTATACCTAACAGCCCTTAAATGTCTATTATATATTTAATGCAACTCATTTGATAACAGGGTTCGTACAGATTTTCGGTTTACATGAGTGACTGTGTCGATGATGAAACACCAGATTATGTTAAAAAATCAAGCGTTTTTCAAGGAGTATATTCGAATTCAAGCATATTCCTAACCTTGAAAACATAACAGTTAAAATTAAGCATTTTCCAAACTTTCAAGAGTTTGTATGAACCCTGTGATAAAATATTTAACTGTCTGATTTCTGATGTATTTTGGTTTAGAGCTGCATATGTTTCATCACTATCTATTCTATCAGATTATAAAGTTCAACTCCTAAATGTGGAAAAAGCATAAATCTCAGCAGAGCTCCACCCAGCTTCAACCTGAGCAGGGCTTTAAAATATGTGTGCAGGAGGATATTGTGGTTATTTTTTTGAGTGGTACAAAATAAATTTAAAAACTCTGCCAGTGAGTTCTGTAATATGTAAAGCAGTGCTGCTTGTTGACACAGTTTGGTATCACTAGTGATCCTCTGACTGCCTGGGCGGCTGTCAGCCAAACCTTAACGAACACCAGACTCACTAATTGCTGCGTGTTCAAGTAATGACACATAAAAACACTAATGTGAACCACAGCCACTGATCCACTTTACAGACTCTGTGTTTCCACAGTACAAAAAACTCCAACACAGTGTCTCATTAAACCTGGAGGGTACAGAGGAGACACTTCCTGGTTTTGACAAAGATAAAATAAGATGCTTAGACATCATCTGTACTTCAGATGACAATAGGTCTCAGAAAAATAATGCAGAACATCGATGACAGAACAAGCTTCCCAAAAAGGAATAATACAACTTCTTCAGTGTCACTCTGGTTGACTGAAGTGCAGAAGTTTCTTTCTGACGGAGCTGCAGAGTAGAAAAAAGTCCTTTAGTGTTCACATAAATGCCAGTCCCACGTGTAATGCTTTACAAAAGCAAACAAAGCTCACCATCATATATATTTCTGCAGTACAGCGGGGGCAACAAGCTTTACATTTCTCATAACAACAGAGTTTCTAATTTCAATGAAACACTGATATTTTTCCTGGAACTGGAACGTTTGCTTGATCTAACAACAGGACACGATCTTGTGGCATTGAAATACTTTTCTCGGTGTAACAACAAAAATATGAGAAATATTTTTTAATGATGGTAGCTGAAGCTGCATATTTTCTTAATGGTGAAAGTCACTTTCAGATGTATTAGCTGTGTTTCAACATGTCTTTGCTGCGGCAGGGATAACAACTTGAACCTCTCCGTTTCACCTGCACTGTCTCTTCCTGTCAGACTGGACGGTTTTAAACCCAAAGCAAAGAAGAGTTCAAGTCTCGTTTTTATCCGACGCGTCCTCTGACAAAACAAATGGAGCAATTAAGCACTTTGGGTCTGAAGAGAACTGTTCCCTTCAGTGAAGCACAGTTGCAGTAATGCTTGGCACGAACATGAATAAACACACATGTTCCCATTTACCCTACAAGGAGACACACACATGCATGCATGGAGTACCTGCACGCACACACTCACTCACAGGGCGCAGCTTTGGGACAGCAGTTTTATTTATGGGGTAAAAAGAGAGATTGTGCAAGTCTGGAAAATAAAGCTACGCTATTTCTGGCAACAGCAGACCGCTGAGCGCTTAGATCATTATTTAGAGCCAGCTGCAGAGTCAGCAGTGGAGATGTGGGTCAGGGGGGCAGGAGGACTAGGAAGTCAAGACTTACTCAAGCCTTGTTAAAAACAGACAGGAGAGAAGAGACACAGGATTTTTTTGGCCGATAATGATACCAATACTCGACATCTGATATATCAGCTGATGTTCCACAACAAACACTTTATGTAAGCAAACTTTTTTGGTGATGAGCCCTTAAATCTGGTTGTGAAAAGACGTCCTGAGGAAGAATATTTTGCAGTTATTATCAAAGCTGACACTCAGTGTAAATATCGTCGCTGGCCTGTGAAAATCTAGTATGTCCAGACCTAGTCATAGTCACATGTCCATAATTAACACTGAACGAGTTATTAGAAAATGTAAACCTATTCTTTAAGAAGTAAACGTTTCTCAACTCTAAATTCAGTTTATCTGCAAAATTCAAAAAACGATATAACAGTTTATATTACATATTTTGAAGAGAAGACTTAAATTAAACCTTTGTTAATAATAACTATAAATCAAAACAAAACAAAACCATTTGAAACTAGAAATAATATAAAATAAGGTTAAAAAATACGTCCTGCAGTTTCTGTTTCCATATCTTTGCACGTAGACGTTGACACTATTACATCTGTAAAAAGCCAGGTACACATCAAATAAAATGTTCCCAACGATGGTTTCTGTCATTTTTGGTAGTTTTTATCATGCTGATGTTTGTTCAAGCATTCATTTTTCTGACAAGTTTGGTTTTAATTAGTTATTTGATGCCATCTTTATATGCAGTCTGTGGTCTGTACATATATCAGCTCTAAAGGAGAGTTAGTGACTTATCCTTGCATGAGTTTCTACTAAAGATAAACATAATAGACACAAATATTGGTGAATAAATCAGCACACTGACCCACATACAAACACTCACAACATCACAGGGGTCTGAATCAGGTCATTCACGGCTACATTATACAAATCCTGACAGTGTCCATGAAGCACACGTCTGTCTGCACGTCATTCACCTTGAAGATCCTCCTCAGAGAGCTCCACAGACAGATACAGACATAAACACAAAGACAGATGGCCGTGTAGATACAGAGGATAAGATTACCAGAACATTCAGAGACACACAGTCGTCCAACACAGGTCATCCGACCCCAGACACAGAACATCCTCCTCCCAGCTTCCAGCTTCCAACTAGCTCTCCTTTAACACCAGACAACATTCAAGTTATATCATGATACTACAATAACCAAAGTCCTACATGATATCTGTGACAGCTATATATATCCAAACTCTTCTACAAACAGTAATGTCTGGTTATCTGCTCTGCATTACTGACTTATATGATACAATACTGATTAACTAGAGGCGTGTTCATGAAAGCAAACATCTGCTTACTAAACAGTTGGAAAAATCTACTGTGTACAAAGAGTGATTGATTTTATATTTGCAGCAGCGGCTGCTTTTGTTTATTCACTCGAAGCAGCAGTGGTTTTGTTTAGAAGAAGAACTGGGTAGTTACAGGGCTGGGTATTGGTTGCAATTTGCCGATACTAATTCAGATACAATACCTGAGAGTCCTTACCATCATACCGATACCAAAACAATACTATATAATATAATACATACTCTTTAGGCAGCTGAGTTTAGAGGCTGATTCATGTCTCTGAGGCCTGATCACACCGAGCAACACCACGAGCTGGATGATGAAGCCAGTGCTGAAGTGCTTCAGAAAGCAGTTCAGATGCTGGTTTCAAAAAAACTACACCTGCTAACTACGCTTGAAATGCAAAACCTTCTTTTCCAAACACATTGGGGCCTCCACAGATTATTTCAACTAAGAATGGAATGAATGCAGATAAAATTTTTAAAAAAAGCTACAAAAAAGCTCAAGATTGATAAAAAGCTAAATTGTCGTCAGATGATAGCTGGTGGGTTCTGCCTCTTTCACCCTCCACACAAACTGTTTACCTGCATGCAACCAAAGCCTGCTCAAACGTGATTGGTCAATACTACTCGGACTACAAACGGAAACCAGAACGCTTCCGATATGAACATCTTGTCCCTTGCCTACAGATCCTGCATTCATATGCAGATATCTGTTTATAGAGATGTATTAGAGTATTTCAAACATACATTCACAGCAACATGAACACACGTGCCAATATTTCAACTGTTATATATAATGGCAAAAAAATGAACTGCACAGAAACTGAACAGTATTGAGAAACAACACTGAGTCACAAGAGACAGTATGATAACATATTGATTATTTGACCCTGTATCCAGTCACCTCGACAGAAGTGCATGCTGTAGTGATCTAAAAACACAGAGAGAGGTTATTATTCTCCAAGGCAGTGCAACTGCACAGCAGCTCATGTTGCCAGGACAAGAATACTACAAGAAATATCACAAGTTCAACAACTGATACCAAACCTAATGTGCCAGTGGGACCGTGGCTCACTCTTCAGATTCACGGGCTGATAGCTATACCTCAGTGAGCTCCATGGGAAACTACTTTCAGACATTCAAGGAGACGAAGAGTGATTTAAAAAGGAAAAAAAAAAAAAAAAAAAACACTGAGGAACCGTGCCAGCTGATTTCCTCTTTAATAAAACCTGCTGCGCCTTCAGGCGGTTTATAAGTCTGAACACTTCAGATTTTCCCAGACATTAGACTACAAATGAGCAGCTCTCTGCCGAGTGTGACCGATCCAGGTGGAGCACAATACTGTTTACAAGTTATTTCTGCTTGCTAAGGGGCTCGAACAGACCTTAATAGTATTTCCTGTGGGTTTTTAGACATGTGCGGGCACAGAATAGCTTTTACAGCATGCCTTACACAGGGCACTCCACAATAATTAACTGGCAGATTCAGAGGGGGCGAGGGGAGGAAAGTGTGGAGGAGGCGTAGCGTTTGGTATGATTAGGAACTCATTATGGCTCCACACTGGGCAACCACGCTGAGAAAGGAGGAGAGAGGAGAAGAAAAGAGTGGCCGAAGGTAGTGGACTGTTAAGATTTAATGACTGTTTATGGATGATCGGCACAAACAAACAGCCATTCTGCATCTGTGCATTCAGTGTGTGTCCAGCCTTGCCGCTGACTGAACGAAAGACTTCTGTTTCTACGGGGTGTAGATAAATAGAAGCAGGCATTGTGTTGGGGGATCGCGCCAAAGTTGGCCCCACTGTCACAAAGCGCTCTCTGTGGTTTCACAGGAACAGCCGATGGCTTGGGGATGAGCCAGTGGGCCAGGAGGTCTCACACCAGAACGCAGAGTCTTGGACCCGATGTCCTGGGAACACAACAGCCTCGGCCTGATTGGTAAAGCTGAGCAGACACACTGAGCCAAACCTACCTTTTCATACCAAGTCTCTTTGGGCATCAGAGTAAAGCAGAGACGGCTCAGTGAGAGGGAAAGGATTTTAAGTTGGCGTCTGGCATGAATCACTGATTATCAGAGCATATTTATGCAGCAGGATGGAGATAATTAAAAGGCCCCAATGCTTCAGCTCAAATCTTTCAGAGTCACTATACAATCTCAGTGTTGATGGTTTTTTATCTGTCACACATCTCTTGTGCGGTCTCATACTTACATCAATCTCTATTCAAACAAACAAGTCTCTCCACCTTCTCTCAGGTCATCCATCATTCCAAGACAAGCATCATACCAAAACAGGCCCTCCGAGGCAGACACGGAACAAAACACGAGCTGAACATCTGAACAACTACTACTGCAGCTGCTCCTCTGAGCTTCTTCTGGGAGCGAAGCCAGCAGCTCCGCAGGTGACTGCTTCACTCAGAAAATAAAAAGGCTGGGGTTGGTTGCAGTGGAGTCAGGAGAGGGCCAAACCACCGACACACACCCAGAGCAGGTATGGGAACGTGACTCAACATCGTGAATGTGCATTATTTTTAATTATAACCCACAACAAGCAGCTGATCAAAAGAGTTTATGGCGTGTTTGATGTTGTATTCTCATTAAGTTCAATGCTGAGCGAGGTGCGGCCTCTCAACAGCTGTAGTTCAAACCACCACCTCACTACAAGCACAGCAGCTCGATGGAATCAAACACAAGGACCCTCTTAACACCACCCTGACAGCAGAATTCAAACACACAACTCAGACCAGCCCGGCATCAGTAGGAATCAGAGACAATCTGTGGATGGTATATTCCTACCTGAGCAGAGGATGCCTTTGTGTCGGGCACAGGAGAAGTCATCACACTCGCAGAAGCTGCCGTAAATCTTGCCAAACTCCGATTCGTAGCACAGACACTGGTTGCAGCTGCACTCCCCTCGCCCGCTGCAGATCTGCTTGCCCTCGGCTTCCCGGCAGGCGCTGAGGTACATGCTGCTGGCCTCGCCCTCCTGGCACTCGCAGCGGGCGCCCAGGTAGCCCGGCTCACAGTGACAAGTCCCACAGTTATAAGTACCTGCAAGGGCAAGAGGTCGTTTATTCCACTGACTGATTATGGATTTAGATGCATGACTTTTCATGTCCCTGTATACCTCTCAATTCATTCTGCAGGACTATTCAGCTACACCTACAGTAGCACATTTGGTTTCTAGCCATTATGATCATTTCAAGCCTTCCAGGGAGTGCAGTAGTTCCTGAATCTGAAATGTTTCCTGTCAGATTTTAGTGTTTTTGGTGTTTTAAACTTGCCCACTTACACTTGTTTTCCCAATTTATGGCCCTCATTACATCTAAAATGTGTATAATTGAATGTATTCCTGCCAGAAAATGGGATGCTATAATGCAATACCTACCGCATGTCAAATATCTATATAGCTCAAGTTTAAAAAATATGGTTAAAGTATAATTTTGGCTTTTAAGGCCATCATTATCTCAACGACAACAACAACCACGAGTAACAGCCTGTCCATAATCACGCCAAAGAAAGTAGTCCATTAATAGGGTGAAAGTAGGAGTTTTCCTTAGTTACTGAAGTCAAAATACCAGGTCTGACTCCACTGATTGAGGTGTTCAACGTCCTTCAAAGTTTCCTCCTACAGGAAGCAGTACAGCAGTAGCTTTCTGTCCTGTGTGATTAACAAGGCTTGTGGTTTTTTACCAATTTTCACATGCAGGCACAGGATTCTTTTACAGGAGCTGATTTTCACATGGACTTTTATGTCCCCTTTGCTTTAAAAACTGTTGTTTCCTTCTGCAAGATGTCGATCTCTAAAGTTTAATTAACATTAAACAACGTCCTCAGGCAAGAGAGAAAAGAGAGAATTTAAGAGAAAAGGCATATTAGCTGCTAATTGTGTACCAGAGTCTTCCAGGACAGAGTAAATCCAGGTGAAATGCCCAGAATTAAATGGGAAAATGCAAGTTGCAAGATGAGCTACCTATGGAGCTGCAGATGCTGCTGTTGGTCTGCGCTGTCCGGCTGCAGCCACAGTCACACTGATAATCCACAGCCACCTCCAGGCGGTCTTTGAACCCCACCGGCTTGATGGTGAAGCTCCGGTCAGTGCCGCGTGGAGGGCAGCTCCTCGCCTCCACACTGACGTTGAACGATACCTAACAAACAGGGGGAAAAAAAGAAGTGGTGTAATTAGAAAGAAAATGTACAAACACTGGCACTGATGGAGAAAGGATAGTGACTTCCTGTTTGTGGACTGAGAAGGGTTCAGGTCAAGTTCAGATGATTTGAGAGATACAAGAGTAGAGTTTTATAGGATAGCAACATCATATAGCCTCTAAACCACAATCACCTTGAGTTTCCATATTTCTAAATGAGCTGATCCCTACATCTTTTCATCTGAGCAAACACAGTCTCCATACAGACACTTGGCAGCAGCTGCCAGCTAGCCTGTGGACACGAACTACACATGACCCTGTGTTGTTATGTTTACACCGGTGGGCTTATTTCACCCAAAGAGGAGTTTACAGTGTGCAGCTGATGCGGCTTTGCATGTGCAGAAAGTGGGACATGACACAAGACCTACACCCATTTGATTGCTCTGAGGAAGGAAGTCTGGACAGGCAGAGAAACCCAACCCCATCTGTGTTTTTTCTGTTCCAACATGAGCACGTTCTTCTGGTATTTTCCTCAGATTTACTCAAACACAGCAACCACCTCCACTCTGTCTGTTCTATGCAGAGCTCAGGGCTCTTTCTTTGATGTTGCCTCGACTTTAACAGATGAAACTGTGCAGCTAGAAATTTGCATAACTGGCTTCTGAATTAATGCAGGTGTTCACCCCGAACACAACATACTATATGCCAAAGTGCTAAGAAGAAAAGCACACAGCAGACAGCAACACATGTTCTACTGGTTTGGCTCTGTACTCCAGATCATTGGATCTGAAATAAAAAACAATGATTGGGAGGTTTATGTGCCAGATTTCAACTTTAATTTGAGGATGTTTACAGCCATTTTAGATAACCTGTGTCGTTATTGTAGCTCTGTTTAAACGCGGCCTCCCAATGTTTAGATACAGATAGACATATATATAGACAGGAAGAGAGATAGAGTATACAAAGCTGTAGAAAGAGTGAGGAAAGGTTGCATATTCTAATCTATTTTGGTTCAGATATCAAAACTGTTACAGAGGGGAGGCAATATTCTCCGTTTTGAAGCTCTGACTAGAAGCTCTTGACCTTCAGATAAACTGAAGTCTTGCAGCAAAAGCAAATATTCCACCCTCGCACCTGCTGTTCTTGGCAAGAGCATTTGTGTGTTTGGATCTGGATCTCCCAAGTAAAGGGCATCCCCCTTGTCCCCTGCGATTCCCCTGCAATTCAAAACCAAATGTGTCACAACCTGGGCAAGGCCTGTCCCATTCCAAATGTGTTGGATAAGATTTGGCGGACACCCTTGGCAGCTATTAAGTGTTCCGAATTTTACTAATTAATTCAGAAAATATCACACTGTAAATACGTCACATGAACTGGACCAATGAAAAAGCCACTGCAAGGTGTAAACATTGGAGGCCAGACATAAGCTCCATTGTTACAGGCTGTGTAAATTAATTTACACAGATTATGACAGAGAAACAGATGTTAAAAGGTTAGGTAAATACACTGTTGGCTTGTTGTCAATCATGTATCGATGTAAAACATCACAACTCACACTGTAAACTTTGGTATCCTTGTTTGAGTTTATTGCTGATTTCTATCACTTTGTTGGCACCATTCTCTTCTTCAAAAGAAAGATCGCTGATTATTTCAACTGATGATTTAAACCATGCAACAAAACATACCAATACCAATGAGCATGACCAGAGCTATTTCAGCTCAGCATCAGGGGGATTTTAGTGGAGCTTTTTTTTTATTTTTTTTTACTTCAGTCCAGCATACAACACAAGCTGATTCAGAGCCTATGTCACATGTTGCCCGGGCTCCCCCTCCACTTCAGCGCGGGAAGCTTAACGAGTTAACAAGAGGGACAATTCAATTTACTGTAAATGTGAGTCGCGAGGAGGCCAGTTCACCCAATCATGTGTCTCGTTTGGACAACTATGAGGTTGTGGAGAAACATAGGGGGTGAAAACTTGGGAGGAAGTAGTAGTAGTAGTAGTAATAGAGGATGTTGGGGGGGGGGGGTAGTGAGGACATGAAAGATTGAGACTAAAGTCATTCAGAAAATGCCTCAACACACAGGTGGGCGAGTAATGTAATTCAAGGAGAGATGTATAGTAGGGAAGGATAAGAGACAGTGTGTCAGGTTGAACTATGGTTATGGCGCTAGAGGTGGACAACTGAAACACATGTAGACAGTAGAATAACATTAATGATGGTGTTAACATGTACATTGAAAAGTGTATCTCAAAAAGACTTTCCCAAAACACTCATTCAAACGCTTCTGGTTTGTTTGGACAAAAATTCTCTAAAAAAGAAAAAGGACTTGGTTTCATTCATATGCATGAGCCTTTTCAGATACATTTCTGTGGTGTTACAGTGAAAAGGATGGAGGCTTAACTATACAGACTCCAGCTAGCATTTCTCCTTCTGCCAGTTTACTTCTTTCATGGCTTGCAGTTTCACAGGCCCCCTCCTGCCTACTTTTGTGCGAGGTCATTGAGATGCAGCATGAGGCTCGATGGCAGGCTCACACGGACACATATCCTCAGTAAAGACCGGGTAGCTTGGCACCCAGCAGGCTGAGCTGCTACCCTCCCCTTCTCCTTTCACTGCTGAGGATAAAAGACATGAGCAAGGCCCGTCACCCGAGAGACCCCCTTCTATTCACTGGTGTTATTCTGCCTCAATCAACCCTCAACTCCTCCACCGCCCGTTCCCATCCCAAAAACCGTCCCGGGAAAATAAAGCAGCCGAGAGAAGAGCACAGGGGGGTTTTGGGAGAAGAATTCCACCATGCTGACGCTCACTGTGTGACAGCATGTATGAAGCTGCCCCCTTGCTAGCCTTTTCAATGGATCCAGGACTGAATACAAATCTTAATTGAGGGCTGTATAGAATATAGTGACCACCAGAGAGAGGCCTGTGCAAAATTCAGAGCAATTAAGATGTACCGTCATCCTGTGTCACCTGACCTCTGCTTTTGTTCAGAGAGACAGCAACTGGGAAAGAAATGCAGCTGAAGCTTACAGCCATAGAAAAGTCTTCAAACATTCAATATATTATTCCCACACACAACATGTACTCTTACTGCTTAATATGAGGTAGGATGAAATGGTTGATATCCGTGGGGACATCAAGTTAGTCTTGTGGCAGAAAATACTATTCAGCGAGGTAAAAGATATACAATGAAATCAGACAACTGGAACAAAGAAAGAAGCAATAAAAATAGTTGAAATAATCTCCAAATATAAAAAAATAAGGCAAAGGTTATATACAGTATATACTGTAATTGCGGGAATTAGACCAGGCTGCAAACTGTTCCCACTATGTGTGCATGGTGCAAAAAAATGCAAGTTCCTTTGGAGAAAAGCATCTGCTAAATGAATGTAATAGAAAAGATTGATTGGTAGTGCGGCTGTTTACATGTTTTCATCAAATCCTCCGAGTTGCTGCGCAGCATAGGTTAGCAGCATGGTCATCTACCTGGGTTAAAGTGAGCCAGCTCATGATACAGGGCTCTGGTCTTTTTAATTTAGACTCTCACTACCTCTCAGCATCAACATTCAGAACAACAAAGTCACGATCCCAAACTGGACCTACAGAGCACACCAGACAAAGGACAAAACCCTGAGACACCTCTGAGGACATGTTCAAATGAAAATAAAAACTGTTTAAAAAATGCATGAGGCTGTGTTAATGTGGGCATGTTGCTACAGGTACCTGCGAGAAGATCCCGAAAGTTCAGTTTGAGTGACGCATCTATGAGCTTGAAGGCTTATCGAACACCAGAACACTGCACGGCAGTTTATAATACTATGAGACAGTTTTCACGTCTGGGAAATGACCACAGGAGTAATCGTCTTCATCCTCAGTCTTGTAATTTGTGAGGCAAAGGGTCAGCCAGGTTCAACATTTTTACTGGGCGAGCATGCGTTTTTTTGTTGCAGTGCTGTTGTTGGTCTGAACGCAGCCTAAGGACAGCGCGCGAGACTAACAGCTTTTCCCATAGCTGTATCCGCTGCTGATTGAATCCAGCTGAGAGGCAAAAGAGCAAATAGTCCCTCAGGAATGAAGAGTGTCTGCCAAGAGAGCTGCGGGATGATAACTGGATCTTTCTTTCTTTTAGATAAAGTTAAAGATAAGCATGATCAAATCAGTTAAACTCATTATTAAGAAGCAGAGATCCACACGTACAGGAACAACAAGGACATTGGTTCAGGTAGGGAGAGAGTTACAACATTTGTGTCAGAAACTCAGTCAGTCATGGTGACTTTCATTACTGTGGCTACTTCTCTTCACAGGAGCCAATACGGTCTCTTTGGTTACAGTGAAGAGCAATATAATACCCCCCCTCCCTCCAGCTCAGTTTGATTTCATCAGACAGGAACTCAATTTAAGAGGATTCAAAAGGTCACACAGTGTTTGCTCCAGACTGCCAAGTCACAACTTGATTTCTTTAGTCATCGACTGTGATTGTAAATATCACTTTGAGCAGATCAGAAGGATTAGGGCTGGACGACGTGACCTAATGTCAATTTTAGAATGAATTCTCACTTTTAACCTTATTACGACTATTTTTTAAATACATCAGTGCGAAAAAAAGAAAATGTCTTTTTTTGTGTTGTTCACTTCTGATGACAGAAGTTAAAAGAACCGGTAAAGATTCTGGACTTCGGGACATTATTGGATGGTTGAACATCCAACTAGACGTTACTGGTTGTTGTAGCTATTCTCAGTTTAACTGTGTAGGATATAAGACTGATAAGACATCAATCTGTTATATTGTTCAGCCCTAAGAAGGAGAACAGCTTTCTAAAGCACACATGAGATATACCTCTCTATAACCAATCTGATCCTGATTGACAGCTGCAGCCTTCACCAAGCAGAAAGACATCGTGGAGCCTGGTGATAACCTCTCCAGCAGGAAGCGTTGGATCATTTTGTGCCCTGCCCTCTCACATGTACCGTACCGTCTTCACCTGCATAATGAAGCTCTTGTACTGAAACACATGGAGACATGTTTCTACCAAAACTCCTGAGCACTTTGTGCAATGGAAATCGTATCTTTAAGCAAAATATCTCTGCATGCGTACAAAACATTTACTTGTATCAGTAAATTTAAAGTCTCTTATACAATTACAACTCTACAGTTACACTTCCTGAAACCCATTAACGCAATCTCTCAGATCCTGAGTGTATTGCCTTTATTGTTATAATAAGATATTTTCACGTTAAGTTTGTATGTCGTAAAAATGTGAAAATATCTTGTTATAATATGAAAATATATTGTTATAACATGAAAATATCTTATATGAATGAAAATATCTTGTTTTACTGGAAAAACATCTTGTTATAACAATAAAGTTTTCACATTATAACGTGACACTGATCCAGTTTTCTTTTTCTGGCGTGGCAGCAATACGCTGCCGTACTATACCACATGTTGCAAGTTATGAAATTCACACACAAACACAATTTTTTACGTCTGCTGCTGAAAACATGGAGAAAAATAAGCTGTAAGCCTGCATGGGAATGTATGTAATGAGAGTACCAACCTATCTAGCACAAATGCAGGTCACTACTGCCAACTGCTTCAATCTGCAACCTCTCAAATGGTTGTTTTCCACTCTCAAACGACTTCCATGTGCCCTCAATCCTGCTACAAGTGCTTCTCTAAATGTGTCGCAAACATGATTTGATCTCTGGCAGAACAAGCTGGGGACTTATTTTAGCCAATTCACAAATACAAACTACATTTTATTAGTACTTAGGTTTGTTGCAAAAACACCTTCATAGATGTATTTGTATGTACTGATAATACTGCAAGCAAACTTATTTACACACAACAGCGTCATTATTCACATAAAAAAAGGCACATAAGTGTATGTTTTTCCAGGACTTTGCTGCTTTGTGTGGTCATGGAAAATCATGACAAACACAGTGAATCACCTCTTCAAGATCTTAAAGTTTTCATAACCCAAAAGAATAAAATGGTGTAGGTGAAGACAACCAGGATGCTGGAATACTTTTTCAGGGCCAACAGGATGCATAAAACATTTATAATGGGAGGTGAGTTGGAGAGGGGAGCGTGGACAGGGACTCACAGTGTCTCCTATCTTCAAGTCAGCACACTTCCTGAGGCCTGGCAGCGGCTTTCCATCCTGGCAGGTGGCGGTGAAGGAAAGGCTGATGTCCTCTGGGTGATCCCACACTGACAGCTCCACTTTGGAACGGATGTTCTGAGGAGAACACACAGAGTTTTGTTGGTACATGTTAGTAAAACGGATTACTTTTTGCTGAATCCTTCCAGGCTTCTCTGCAACAGTGAACAGAGGATTTCTAGCAGTTGCCATTGTGCACGCAGACATTTTCCAGTGTCCTGAAACTAGAGCCACATTAATATGATGCCTCCCACACATTTATATTAAAACCACCTCAATATATCTTTTCAGGCCTGTAACTCTGGTTGAGTAACAGCGTGGAAAAGAGTGAAACAAGGGGAATGCATTGCCTTGGTTAGGCCCATTTTTATAGTTAATCTTACCAAAACCACAAGCGCCGTGCATGGAGGCAGGTTGTATGTGTGTGGATGTGAAATACCACGGCTGTTTGCAATGCCAGCTGCATCTGGCTCTGTGCAACATGTGCAGACCCAATCTGTAGTCACTCATGCACATTTAACCTCGCCAGGGATAAATCAGGATCGTACTTGGCGCACATGGATATAAGCATGCCCTCATTCGCTCCCTCTCACACACACTTTCTACTTTTCTAACCCTTAACACAGTCACAGCATGAAGCAGCTTTGTGCCACAGTCAGACTTAAGCAGAAATGAGCTGGTCACAAAACGCGACCTCACAGTGTCTGGCAAAGCCCATCCAGCCTGCAACCCCAGAGTGGTGGATACAATGTGGCAGCTGGAATGTTAATAAGGCCGTGAGTCAAAGCCCTTCGTTCAAGCTCCCTCCCACACACTGAGCGTGTCAAGTCTGTGTTTGACACAAGCTTCTGTCGCAGAGAAGATGCTGCCACGGGCCAAAACAAGATGCAGTTCCTCCTGACTGAGCCGAGGAAAAATCTGCACACCCACACAGGAAAACATTCAGGGAAAGGTTGACTACATGCAGTACAGTTCTTTATGAAAACACATTTTATAGGACAGGAAATCAAATGAGGCTTCAGTTCAGGGGCCAGACAGAGAGAGGTGGGACATCTTACAGAATAATGTGACATGTAACGTCACATCACACATTATTAGGGTATGTGTGTCCACTTCACAACACCCATCTTTAATGTAGAGTCCTTTACATGTTTACAAGTTGATGTTTAGAGCATTGCAGCAGTAAGATTGCTAAGACTTAACACACATCACATATAGTTAAACAGCCATTTAAACCCCATACAACAACCTCTAATAAACTGAGTTTAAATTCGGTTGATGTATCAGTCCATATGGTCTTCAAAGCAAAAGACTTTTAGCTGTTGTAGCATCAAACCTGAACTTTAGGTGCAGGACAACATCCCCAGTAACAGCACCTTGACTGCAGTGCTTTTTACCTTCAATTATATTGTTATATTGGCTGAATCTGTCACTATTTGCTGTTTAGGTTATAAGTGACTGTACTTTGCTCAGTTTATGCATCTTTTATCTGTAGGACTTTGTAAAACATTTAAGCTACTTTGCAAGAATTTCTCTCTTTCGGTCTGCATTTAATAATTATTTTCATTATTAATTTATTTGTCAATTTATCAATCAATTGTTTAGTCCATTGGTTCCCGACCTTTTTGGCTTTGGACCCATTAAAACAAAGCAATATCTACTTCCCCTCATCACCAGTCCTTTTCTTAATTTGATTTTTTAGAGCCCTGGAGAGGTTCAGTTTTACAGGAAGTCACTAGAAAATGGAATAGAGGAAGGTCTGAAAAAAAGAAATATGTTTTTCTGGTTCCTATCCTGTCAATCATTTCGTGACGCCTCAGATTTATCTTGCGACCCCTGGTGAGGAACCCGACCCCTAGGTTGAGAACTGCTGCTTTATTCTATCAAATATTCGAAACAATGAAAAATGATAAAATCAGCATTTCTTAGAGCCAACGTGTCAAGCTTCCAACACATCCTCAAATTTGAGCAGCACTGCATTTCTATTATCTAAATTGTTCTATCCTTATGACAAATACCTCTATGAAAAAAAATCTAATTTGCCAAAAAGTCAGCTGTTAAAACCACTTCACCCCAACCTCACCACCAAAATGAGAAACCCAGCTTGTGTGCAGCCCCCCCGTGTCAGCTGGAGGCTCATTAACTGTCACAGTAGTGGGGAAGACTTTAAAGAATTTGCCTCCGTTTTCCTGCCCCTCTTCTTATCTTTCTTCTCAATCCCTCGGTGTCATTCCGTGACTCTCTCTCTCTCACACACAAACAGGAAACCAGGCCCACTGACAGTCATACCGGCACAGATTTGCTTTACTCACATTGTAAGCTGTGATGATGAGCTGAATTACATTCTTAGAGTCCTGGTCCAGGATTTCTACTGTAGTTCCAGGTATGAGTGCAGTAAAATTCTTTGTGAGGGAAGAAACAAGAGACAGCATTAGTTGCCTGAATATAAAAGGAATAAGAAAAGTGTGTGCACTTTAAGATAAAATGTGAAAACCGTAGTACCTTATAAATAACATACAGCCGTTTCGTCACTGCAAAGATGAGAAAGATGTTATTTTCTGCCAG
This sequence comes from Macquaria ambigua, assembly GCA_008360985.2. NCBI lineage: Eukaryota > Metazoa > Chordata > Actinopteri > Centrarchiformes > Percichthyidae > Macquaria > Macquaria ambigua. Next base: position 16,711 of record VMKM01001283.1, on the reverse strand, counting down.
TTTCTCCCCCAGAAGAGCCAGAGAGGGATAGTCCTGTAGAGAGAGATGGCAAGGAGGCATTATGGGTATTTTTGTCCACACATACTGTATACAGAGCTAGCTAACGGATGTTGATGCTCTTCTGACCCCAGCGCGGTGTTTACATTGCTCTGCTGGCCTTCTGACACCAGAGTAAAGGTTGATGTGGTTTCTTCTTTTAGACAAGAGTTCATTTTTTTTAAATCACATTTCAGTATCACGAAGAAAGAGTCTGAGAGCCTTCCAGATCGCACTTTGAGATGAGGTTATATTCATTGGATGCAATTCAATCCCTACGCAGATGTTTATTTCAGATGGACCATGAAAAAAAGCAGTTACTCCCAGTGATTTGAATCAATTACCAATCCAACGCTCTTACTCAGAAACAGCAATGTTTGTTTTTGGAACAAAGTGTCCCACAAACAGAAAGAGAAATCACTGCAACGTGTTAACAGATAAACAAGTATAGTCCCTCGACTATATCAAAGGATACATTTCTAATTCAATAGCAATTCTGTATAAATCCAGGGATATATTAAATTATAAGGCCTTGTATATAATTTATTGCTCACTTGTACTCCCTTACATATCTTACTGTGTGGAATTACTGTGGGAGTCGACTTTTAAAACATCAATAAATTCAATAGTTTCACCATAAAAACTAGATATATGTATTATTAATAAGACTGGTTATTATGATCACACTAATCCACTATTTATAAATTCTCATGTTATGAAATTTAAGGATTATAAAATAATGCAAATAATGTCCAGAGCTAAATCAAAGTCACTCCCAGACTGTGTACAAAAGTTTTTTTTTCCCAATACAGGAGAGCAAATATGATCGGAGAAGTATTTGTAAGTTTACAGGACAAATAGCTAAAAAAAAAAAGGGGGGGGGGTGTTAAATTATGGAACAATGCTAATGTAAATTTAAAAATGTGTAATTTGTTTTTGGTTTTCAAAAGAATGGTTCACAAAGCTATTTTTGAGGGTTACAAGTGTGAATGATTCTTTTCTTTTATTTCTGGAGGGTAGCTTAAATCGATAAGAATGTAGGTCAGGCATATATAACAGGGTTCGTACAGCTTTTTAAGAGTAAAATTCAAGCACTTTTCAAGCACTTTCAAGGTACTTAAACCAAAAATGTCCAGACTCTCGAAGCCTTTATCATCACGTCTAAATTGTTACTATAAATTCCAGGAGACAACAAACTACAATGAAGACGGGATCGTTTCATTTCAAATATTGAAGATTTTTGGTTTCCATGAGTGATTGTGTCGATGATGAAACACCAGATTATTTTAAAAATCAAGCATTTTTCAACGAATTTATTCAAATTCAAGCATATTCCTAACCTTGAAAACATAACAGTGAAAATTAATTAATTTTCCAAACTTTCAAGACTTTGTATGAATCCTGATATAAGCATTTTGCTTCTGCCTAAGCCTGTTCAGTCACTACTTAATACATAGACTGTTGATTTTGTTTATACTTACTGTATTATGTACGATGAATGAATAAAAATACTACTACTACTAATATTCAAGATAAATTCTCTCCTTTTGCAACAGAATTTCTACACTATCAATTAGTCTTTTGAAATTCCACTTTTAGAGGAAAATAAACCAGAAAAAAATCACAATTAAATGAGAGCACAGTGCCATGCACATGATATTGATCCATTTTTATAGAATTAGTTCTCTGGCATCAGAAACTGTATAAACTTATCATATGTGAAAGCCTTCCTTTGTGAGATTTTGCTGCATCAGACAAAAAAAACAACAACATCCACCAGCTCCTGATTAGCATTATTAAAACTGCCCCATGGTATCTACGTGTCAGTTGTAGGAGTTGAAAGAGAAACATATTCACCTTTTTGTACCTCTGCATGCTCTTGAGATAGTGTATTTACAAGTTAACAGTGTACTCTGTGGTTTTACTGGCAGCCTCCAGGTGTGGATGTGTGCATTGGCCCCTCCCTCTGCAATTACCACCGCAGGCTGTTGCTATGAATAATCGTGTTTGTCGTGGCAACCATAAAACAGTTGCTGTCTAGTACAGGTGAGATGCCGAGAAGGAAATACTAGTCTACCAAATCTATCTTTATTGCTTGCGAGCATGAGTCAGTCCATATTACCGCGGGAGGAACTACTTTCCCCAGATACACATGTTCTCACTCAAGGTGACGGGTTAAATAAAAATAAAAAAAACATTAAATAAGTCCAGTGATGTAGGCTTTGAAAAGAGGCCAAGTGGAGCCAGGAATCCTTAAAAGGTGAGCATCATAAAAAACCCTTATCATCAAAGAAAGTAGCAGGCTCAAAGTATCAGACATATCTTTTAGTCATTCTTTGAGTAAACACTGGAAATTAAAACATCCACTCAAAGCTGGATTTTGTAAGGAAAAGCACCTGAGGTTTATCGAACAATGACAACGTGTGTTACAGTAAATTCATTTAAAGCTGCAGGGTGAATTTGCTGAAGATAATTCCACTTAGATTCATTCACTTAGATTTGACACCAGACTGTTGCATATTCAGGGTGGCTTTTTCTGAAATAACACTGCTCCTCTTTTTCCTCTTAAGGTTACTGTAATGTTTTATTTGATAAAAGTCTATTAATTTGTTCAAATGACAGTGGAGACGAGGTCACCCACCTCCGATATAAAACACTGCTTTGTTTGTGAGCCAAACAACGGGAAGGGCAGCTCTCCTTACCATCTCTGTGGAGGCGCTGTACTCGTTCTTCTCATTGAGGTGACACTTCCCATCGTGGGGCTGGACGAGGCCTCCCAGCCTGCCGTCCAGAGCCAGGTGAGGTACATCGTCTGTGGCGAACACCAGCAGGTGGTAAGCCTCCTTTCTCCAACCTATCACCTCCTGTTTACAGCAGACAGCAGATTAGCACCCACATAAGATGCTTGTGCAGGAGGGTTAAATCTAATCTTTTTACAGTACTTGCTTTATTTTATATATCTGTATATATTTTTATTTTTCTCTACTATGCTTATTTATGCACCAATACACCAAAGCAAATTCCTTGTATGTCAAAACCTACTTGGCAATAAATCGATTCTGATTCTGATTCTGAGGATGATTTGGAAAAAGTTGTTAGAGCCAGTATGTGTGAAGGCATTTCAATTACAGATCAATACATTAGTAAATGGTTTTATATCCTGGGCCATAATGGGATACCTTATCACTTCCCACAAGCTTGAGAAGCACTGATCCAAACACGCACATAACAGTGAGAGTGTAACAACAGCCAGAGTTTACTGCCTGCAGGCCCGGTCCTGGCCATTATCAATAGGAAACAACAGGCGACGTCAAAACAAGCATTTGACAGAGTGCTGACTAATGCACAACACTAAAGAAACATAACATTTCAGCCACTGAAGAGAGGGATTTTTCTTTTGTTCATTATTTGGCCTGTGTACAGTATACAATAGAGCTGTGGGTGCCCCTAACAGAGGCCTCTGTGAAGAGTTATTATAGCAAAACTTAAAATGCGTTGTGTGAGAAGGTTGAGCTTTGCATCTAGGCATGACACACACACACACACACACACACACACACACACACACACACACCGATGACTATCTCCTGTTGTTGAGGACAATCAGTAAAAAAGGAAGCAATTACGTTACAAGGAAATTAAGTCACGGACAAGGCGCGTAAATTAAATAAGTTATTGTAAAACAATCACAGCCAACAGAAAACTCAAGTCAAAATCATGTCCAGTAGGATTTTTACATTATAAAAGATGATAAATCATTATTGTCTACTAGGATCAATAAGAGGCCTTCAGACAGACACGGTCCAGCCTCCTAACCAGCGAGCGTTTGAAATAGTGCAGCATGAGTAAATTACAAGGCAGGAGCTACTTGGAGGGAGTCATTCTCTTCCTGTAGAAAACAATTAAATTGGGAGGAGAGGAAAACAGGGATATGACTGGGCCTGCGAGAGACTCGTCCTCATGTTTAACCAGCTGCACCAGACTGCATTTCCTGTCTATCCCCCCTGGTGCTTTTAATTAACAAGCAAATAGGCCAGACGCTTGTCACAGGGGCATCTCAGTAGCTCCACAGAGGCTTTCCCCTCCATCTGAACCAAACGTGTGCTGTCACTAAATGCAGCCGAGTCAGGGTTCATTCAAAGGGAGCAATCAAAAGGGCGCCAAATAAGACTACTCGAGATAAAGAAATGAGACACTTGTCACCTTACAAACGGCAGCCTGCAGGATGGCGTCAAATCCGCCCTCTGGTGCGTCCCGGTTGCGAGATACCATCTGCTTCTGCACCTCCTCGTTGAAGCGGTCCACTTCGTCTGTCAGCGAGAGGATGTGGCGGAAACCGAAGGTGGGGACGCAGTTGGGGAACAGTTTGTATCTGTGCAGGGTGACGGATAGGTAGAGATCAGGACAATATTCAAAGCAGCGGAAAGGTTTGGCCTTGTTTTATCTGTATTTCTTTATGCCATTTATTTACAAAAACATGATAAAGCTGCCTTTTTTCTTTTTTTTTAATCCCTCTTATTCGATTTTGTTTGGTTTTTTGTCTTTTTAATCTATTTTATCTAGTTTTTATTTAACTCTTTATCTTGTATTAATTATTATTATTATTATTATTATTATTATTGCTTTTAATCTATTTTATTACATTTTCATCATTTTTATTTTCTCTCACGCATTGGTCTCAAATTCTTAAATTGTTTTGTTGTTGTTTTTACGGTCTGCACTTGTTCTGTCTTATTATCTTATCATCTGTGAAGCACTTTTACCTTTGACCTGTATGAAAGGTGCTATACAAATGAAGTTAAGGAAGGTAAAGACTTGATTTGTATGAAATGAATGAAAAATCAGTCCTAGCAGCATTATTTTAAGGGGTCACTGATGGTTCATTTTGCTTTGATCAGACATTCCTCCAGATCCAGCTGATCTAAATGTAGGCCGTTGTTTCGTCTAGTATAAACAGGGTGAGCAATGGCAGAAGTGAGCTGGGCTGCTTAGGGGTCAAAATGTTGTCATCTATCCCTTTAAATATTTCCCTGCCGTGCTTCACTGTGTGTGGCTGACACACACACACACACACACACACACACACACACAACACACACATAACCTAGATGGGAAGTGATGCGCAATGGCAGGCGCTGAGTTAGTGCAGTGCCATCTCACCTCCGGGGGAAACATCGTGTGCCACAGCTTTTTACCCTCCGCCTATTCTGCTCCCTTTCAGTTTGCCCTCATCAACAAGCCTGAGGGGCGCGGGAGCAGAGGGGCCATTTTGAAGAACTGCTTATTCACTCTGCTTTATCAAATATGAAGCATCTCTTATTCTTGCAACTGCAGGATATCTAACTATACATGATTCATGAATGTGCAAAAATAGAATATGCGGGTTAGAGTGAATTATTATTTCAGGATTTCCCTTTCATCTACTGTGGCACATTTACATCACAAGAGAACAGTTCTTAAGCCTCATATACAGGCTCGTATAAATCTACAGTTTCTTGGTAGAGCTACATTTAAACTGGGCTAACATACCTATAATATTAATTTATCCATTAGACTTTGAATACAAAAGCCATCAAAGCATCATGCCACTTAAACATGCAGTAAATCCTGCTGCCTTTACCCACCCATTGCACGGATTCTCCTGATACTTGGGTGCTGTGTAGGAGAAGGGGGATATGTTTTTGTCCACAAACGAACCAAAGCCCAGCCTGAAGTTGCTGGTGAGCTTGCCCATCTCCTGCGCCAGCTTGGTGCCCAAGTTACGGATGGTGTCCAGGTCATCTTTCATGGAAAGAGAGAGGTCCATCAGGTAGTAGAGATCCACTGGGTAGTCCTCCACCTGCCGTACCTGCAGCCCAAACCACGTCTGGTCTCCTGGATGAGCAGGTAGAAAGACTCTGTTAGCTGGTTTACTCACAAAAACATAAGAGTAGAGGAAGAAAACTCAGAGATAACTCAGGACTCTAAATGAGTACAATACTTACCTGGCCGCAGGCTGAGAGAGATCTTCTGAGGCATAATCTGGACAACATCGTACTGGGTCGACCCGGACCCTTTAGAACTCAGGGGCATGTTCTTCAGGACAGAAATGCTGCTCGTGGGGTACTCAATGAACCGCACCTCGCAGCCCCTCTTCTGCAAGTTTTGACTAAAATCGCACCGTGACGTCAGAGTCCGCCCCCTCCCAAAATCCTGAAGGATGGAAACCCACAAACTACGCATCACTGATTGTTGTAACTCCAGAAAACATGATGAAGGGTTGAAATATAATGACACGTGGCATACAATCATTATTTCACCCCTGTGGAAACTGTACACTGTATACCTGCACAGTGTATGCAGCAGGTAAGCTTTACCTACCTCTTGTGCGCACCAGGCGCAACTGGGGTGAATCAGGAGGCACTCTTCACAGGAGGTAGCGCTGCCACCCGTACACATGTTGAGACCTGAGAAGAGGTGGGCAAAGATCAGAGACAGGGACGGATACAGTACTGAGACTGAGATGGAAAAACAATCACTAATGTATTCATTTATACACACACACACATATATATATATAAATAAATAAATAAATAAATAAATAAATAAATAAATGGACTTCAAATTAGGGAGCAGAAAAACAGAAACCCCTGTGCACAGTAATGCAATCCAATGCAATACTCGCTTTGTGAAAATGATCGTTTTAGTTGCTGTTGTGTGTCTGATGGGTGTTTATTCAGCTCTATGGTGATGTTTGTGGTGTTGCATTGGAGTGCACACTACATTGTAGGATGTTTCTATTATTCCTATTTATCTATATATGTAAATGAGGTAGACGAGATGTTAATAGACATTTCACAATATACATGCAGCCCAATAAAATGCAAACCGCAGCCAGAAGAAAAAAAGACCAAATACCACTTATCTGACACAGTGCCAACAGTTAACTATTAACTATAATAATTCACAAAGGAAGTATGCAGTCAGTGTATAGTGTGCCTGTGATACTCAATGACATCCCTCATAAAGGCCTGTATGTGTGGCATATTTTGTTATGTTGCACAATTTCTTTATTTGTTTTTAAGGAAGGGGATTTAAATGCTTGACAAATATTACATAGTATTTCTACTTCTCAGAGCCATCGCTCCACTGTGAGCTGCCAAAACAACCAAATGTTGACTTGTTCCTCTCGCCTCCATGTGTCTCCAGTTTACAGTAGCTCTAAACTCCGCGTGTATGTGTGTGTGCACCAAACACTGGCTCACTGCGTGATGTTATCGTTGTTGCACAAAACAGGAGGATAGCAGATACTAGTGAATGTTTTGCAAAGCAGACAATCCTGCATTGTCCTACCTCTAGTAGTGTGCAGAAATGTTTCCAGAAGCATGCAGCACAGAGCCGCTCGCCACATCCACGTCCCCGGGCTCCACATGGTGGTGTCACTCGGCGTGCTGATCAACGCTCTGTGAAATGCCAGATTTGTATCTCTATTCGCAGTTGACGCCGATTTGTTACTTTACCATCAGCCCTCTCATTGGATTTAGTCCTGTTGATCAGACAGCAACAGTAAAGTGTGCTTAGACCATCTCAGCTGCACTTAAGAGCTTATTCTCGGCTCATACTGAAGGATCCGCGTAAAGGCAGGGACAGTTCTCCATTGTTTTAAAGTATGCAGAAAGCGAGCGCTCCACGCAGTCCTGTTGATCCGCTTCTTGAACTCAAGTCCTCCGAGTTCCTCTGCCTGGACGCCTCTACAACAGTCCACGTCCTGACTACTTCTTCACCCATAGCTGAAAGCAGCAGCTCCAAAACTTCTCCATCGGTTTCACGGAACTCAAATCTATGTAAAAAGTGAGCTGGAAGAAGAAACAAAAAGGCCCAATATATCAAAAAATGGAACCAAACAACTCCAACAGGGATTGCCTTTTCCAGATTTGTGTTGCTCGCTTTCTCGGTTTGTCCGGTTCGCATCCCAGCTGGAATCTCCGCCCATTGCCGATTGAGGATTACATTAACCCGTTCGTTGCTTTGTTGAACACTTGGCACCATATTGTGGTTGACACCCGCACAGCCCCGCCTGCAGTTGGTGTGGACACCTAGTGGTGGCTCCCAAGGACTGGTCCAGGAACTGTCAGGGGCCATGGATCTGTTGCTGGGGTGGACACTGGCTACTTGCATCAACGAGTATTACAGTGCAGTTAAATAGTGTCAAGGTCCTCATATTTAATACAGTCTAAAAGGAGTCAATTTACCACATGCAGCCCAGTCCACCCCAAACTCTGTGGGTCAGAGGCAGCCATCTTCACCCGGCTTTACTTACAACTGAAAATTCAGCATTTTAAGTGTCATCATAGCTCCCTTTTGGTCTTCTTGGTGGCTGGCGTGTCTACAGTAACATGTCCTACTAGAGGTCAATCCAATTAGGATTATTAGTCAAAGAAAGCCCTTGACTCAAACAGAGAGGCTCACATTGAGCATGTTTTTATTGACACAGGACATAAAATACAAACAAAGCTGCTGTATATATACACAACTGTATATGTTCTTTAAACTTAATTTCCTTTACTATTATCTTAGTAAAACAGAGGAGGCACTGTGTGAAAGCCTCAAACTTTCAATATACCATCTTTCTGAAGATCCAAAAACGCTTCACTCAATAACAATCAAACAATCTGATGCTACTTGGAAAGAACACAGACTTTAGGGTGGATTGTAACAAAGATTTAGAACAACTGTCATTTATTCCTTTTAGATTAACTTAGTAAAGAAAACAACAAATAACTGGTACCAACTAAAACTTTGAAGCACTGCTTCCTCATGACTGCGTGGCACTCGCTGGCCTGGTCAGAAGCTCGGACGCCATCTCCCTGATGGTCCTGAGAGGCAGGCCGCCAAGGACGCCATGGTGCTTGGCCTTCAGCACCACCAGAGCGTCCACAATCCTCTGCCATCCAACGTCTGGGTGCTGCTGTGTCAGCTCTGCCATCAGGGTGCTGAAGCTGCCCATGGTGCCAGAGTGTTGGGGCACAGAGGTTCCCTTTGCCGTGAGGGAGGTGCAGACCGACGTCATCCTCTTGATGCTGGAGCTAAGCGGTTGCTCAGTTACCAGCTACAGAGGACAGAACAGATTTTTCTTGACAAAAGAGCAGGACATTAACCAGTCCCACAGCATAAAAGACATATTCAGCTGTTTAAATTTCCAGGATTATGTCAAATAAAAATACTAATCTACAAGGCCATTACATTCTATTTTAGGGCTGCAACTAATTATTTTCATTATCAATTATCTGCTGATTACTTTTTTGATAAAGAAAGTAATCAGTGAGCTGAATACCTAAAGATATCCAGCTCACTTTCATTTGTAACAAAGAAAAGCAGCAAACCCTCACATTTGAGAAGCTGAAATCAGAGAACATTAGGCATTTTTGCTTGAAAATTTAACGAAAAGATGAATCGATTATCAAAATAGTCGACGACCCTGTTTTTTTATGGATTGACAAATTGTTTGAGCTCTATCTTATTTAGCATTTGTCACACAGCAGTAAGTGTCAGGAGCCCTGGGTTCACTAACTACACGTGGTCGGTAATCTTTTTACTAAAACTGTCCTAATTTTCTGGACAGATTTAAAGCAGCTGTATCTGCTGGACAGCTCCCAATGCAGACTTTAAAAAATGCTACAGCTGATAATACAGCATGTACAGTAGACAATTTCAAGAGGCCTAGTCCAAGATGCCAGAATTTATACTTCATTGCTTCTTAACATTTTCTATCTACATGGAAAATGATCTCATTAAACTTTTCCTGCTCATATTCTCACCTTTCCTCTGGGGCTGCTGGAGTCAGGCTCAGAGCTTTGTGGTTTGGTGGCGTCCTGTGAAGACTCAGACCCACTGATGGAGGCTGAGGCCTGACTCTGGCTCCCACCAATGGCTCTGTTGATGTGCTCCACATGTAAAGTATGGCCTTGCATGCTGCAGCCAGTCAGCTCTCTCACTGCAGCCTCGGCAGATTGGGGTCCACTTACCATCACTATGGCAATTCTAGAGAACGCAGCCAGCGAGACGGGCGGTTGTTACACTGACATTAATGACTCCTCTTAAACTCTGCTAGGAGGCCTACGTCTTCTGCCGACATTACTGTCGTTCACAGGCTGTAGCGGGTCAGGCTAAATTTTGGCCAGGGAAAAACTGGCATGGCCATTCTCAAAGGGGTCCCTTGATCTCTCACCTCAAGATATCTGAATAAAAATGGGTTCAATGGGTACCCATGAGTGTCCCCTTTACAGACATGCCCACTTTATGCTAGTCCCATGTTTTTGGGCAAAAAGTCATGCAGTTTTTTTAATGCAGTAAATGTGTTATTTTCGCCTGTGGTATTGGTATGAGGCTAATGTGTCCATTTGGGAAACAAATTGCTGTCGTCACTGAAATTAGAACTTGGGAAAGATTGAGAAAGATTGAGAATTGATCCCTCAACAGCTGCATGAAGAGAGTTTGCCTTAGCTAATTGACACTGCTGAATAAGGACAGGTAACAAAACCTTACACATGGCCAAAGTTGAAGAACATCTGTGACTGCCAGATGCAACGACACATGAATCTACTGCATGGACGACAGAGTTAGCTCACCTCAAATCATTCTTTAAAGCACAGATGCTGACTTCAGAGGCATGGTACTTCTCAAACCACAGCATCACGTCACTCTGGCAAAGACATTTAGTTAGAGCCTATGCTGCCCTCTGCTGACTATAATGGTACCATACAATGCATTAAGGTAAAAATAACATTACAAAATCTGAACTGCTATTCAAAATTTCCGACATATTTAATATTGAATTACATATGACAACTATAATAACACTTATTCTCATGAGTACTATTTGAGATGGTAATGTTTGAGCAGTCAGCAGCTCACCTCTGTCACATTGCTGGGTAGGTTGGAAACACAGAGTACTGAGCTCTCGGTCTCCTCGCTGGCTGATTCTGGGGTTAAAACAAATTCGCCACTCAGGATTTGATCCAAAATTAATTCATAATCTCTACATTTGAAGCTATAGTGCTTTATCTACATTCACTGACCACCTACCATTGGTCTTATCTTTTAGGATCACTCCTGGGTCCTGTCCCGTCTCAGCAGCTACTGCAGGTCCTGCAGGCTCCAGGTCCTCTTCAGCATCGTACCACATCTCGCTTGAGTCGAGCTCTTTGCATACAAAGCATGGCACGTCTTTGATTTTATACTACTACTTCCCAGGTAATTATTCAAAAATGGGAGAGGAGTGCTTTTGCTCACTTGTCTGCTTTTGTTCTTGCTTGTGCGCATTATGGATAGCATCTCTATCCTGGGGGACACGAGTGACAGCGCTCCTTGCTTTGCTGTTCTTCTTCTTGATCTCTTTTTCCTTTCTCTGCTGGGAAAGAAATGAGCCAAACACTAAAGCTGTTCAAACTGATGAGGACTAAATGCCAAATTGGATTCAATAAGCAGCACTAAAGCAACACCAAGCTGCTCAAGGATTTGGTTTTAGTAGTACTCTTCTTTGACATCTTATGCCGGGTTCGGACAGGAGGTGGAAACGCAGCGACACACTTCCGCCTCCTGTCTGAACCCGCCGTCAATCTGTAAGCATACCTGGCCCCCATTTCTGCTTTGATTTTCGGGACATCCATTATCTTCACCTGATGTATTATGTTTCTGTGGCTCCTGGGAGCTCCTGAGGATCAGAAAAGATAACATTATATCATCTAGAAAGACAAATGCCTAGTCTGCTAAACCGTTGAAATTGAATTACATCACACAATGCATGTATGTGCCAACATACCAAGATGGAACATTTCCCGGCACGTCACCAATGATCTAAACAGGGACGACAAAGAATTAGGGCATTACTATTACAGCTGTGGTTAAGATATATGAAATCACTAACAGTTTTAAGTATTTAGACATTATTGGGTTAGTAGGCCGAGTCTTGCCTGTGCAGGGATGTAACTTGCTCCTGTGGTTATCTTCTCAGAGTCAACAGACAGAGGCTTAAGATGCTGCAGAGGAACCCCTACCAACATCTTATCCTTCATCTGATTATAGTCAGATTCCAGTTTTTGCAGAACACTTACAATGTTTGCAGGAGGGTTCTTTGGCCTTCAGAGAGAGGGGAATAATAAAAGTGAATGGCCTAAACAGCTGGCTTCCCTTTGCATTGCTGATTTACATTACAAAACTCCATCTGGATAAATACATTGTGTTAAAGTTTGACACCTATTAAGTGTTGCAGTGGAAGAGCAAAGGTAAAATCTGATCAATATTGATTTGATTGATGTCTCCTTACATTTGGGTGAGCTGGCCTCCCTCAGCAGAGCTATAGTAGAGTCTCCAGCAGTGCTGTCTGCACATGCTGTACTGCAGGGCCAGGAGGCACAGCTCTGCTTGCTGAGCACGCTGGATACAGTCACATTCCTTTCTCAGTTTACAACCCGCACTGGAAAAAATGATAGAATGAAACATATTAGTCCTACTGCAGAAGAAATTCGTTGGGGACACGTCTAATGTGGGACCAGGTGTATCTGATACATTACCTTTTCATTTTCACTTTTTGCTCTCTCGGTTTCTCTTTCGCCATCTTGAGTTTGATAAATTCCTGAAAAGTTAAAAAGAGGTTGTTTAACATTTTACTGGAGCTACTATAATGATTGCTCTTTGGTTTCAACCTCACCTTAGCGACGTAGTCCAGATCTGACATGTGGACTTCAGTAATGACATTCTTGTCAGATGTTCCTAGATCCTCAGTTTGGGTGAAAGCTGGCATGACCACTGCCAGCTCAGTGCCAACCATTACATCACAGGAAGTAACGCCAGGCATAGGCGAGGTGTGCTTTTCTGCAGTGTTCATCTTGATGACAGACTGATCAGACTTCAAGGCCTCACGGCTGGCTGCCAGTGCTTCATTAATAGTGGTGACTGGATCTGAGTGAACCCTATTAATGTGTGCTTTCACATCTTCGCTGGCCACACAGACAAGTATGCTGTCATCGTCCTCCCTGATGCTGTGGAAGTTGTCACTCCGATCTTCAAAGCCTAAGCTAGCTTCATCATCACCTACAGTATACTCAGTACCATACATCGTGTGATCCTGACACCCTTCCTTTGTTCTACTTTCCGCAGCTGGGTCCAGAAGAGAGCCGACCTGTTCTTGCTCCACTGACTGGATAATGCTCCTGTCACTGTACTCTCTACCATCCATTTGGATACTGTCAAAGCTGTAGTACTCAGAAGAAGACTGGTTCTCAATTGTTGACCATTCTGACCTGTAACACAACAATGTTGCTCATATCAATATGAACTCAACTTGCACACCGAGATGAAACAGAACAGTAGACACAAACTGTTTCATAAAAAATACATTTGAACAGATCAAATACTTTACAGACATGTAATCACCATAGACCGCTTATAAAGATGGACGACATGACAGCTCCCCAAAAGTGAAGCCAAAACATCTGGATCGCCCTCTGGTGGCCGACTGAAGTATAGGTCATAACCAGCAGATGGGACATGGACACATTTTCTGTCATTTTAGGTAGTTCTTATCAAACTGATGTTTGTTCAAGTGTTCGTTATTCTTATAAATTTAGTTTTAATTAGTTATTTGATGCTATAAAAAAAAGGGGGTGTGACATTGTGATCGACAACTTGTGGTGTGCTCGGCATTGGTTCGGGCGGGTGTATGGGCAGGACCTCGATATCACGGCTCCACCGCGGATCACTACTGTGCAGACTCTGGCTCCAAATTACGTCACCAACACATGATGGCAGCGCCCGTCTTCCAGGATATTTTGGCTTCATTTTGTAGAGCGGGAGGAAGAGGAGATGCGTCATCCATCTTTATATACAGTCTATGACAGGGGTTTTCAAAGTCTGAGACTGTGGGCCTCTCCTCAGACAAAGCTTGGAAAAATACATAAAAAAAGGTCTGTCCTGAGGCATTTATTAGTTTCTGACTCTGGGAAAAACAGTCAAATTCCCTCTCTTGGGAGGTCATATTAAGACCCTGATTAAGTAAAAGCCATTTAACTACAAAATGGACACCCGAGCGTGAAGTGAAGTATCTTTTGTGGTTAGTTTAAGACTAGTTCTCAAACTGATGAATTACAATGACGATTTCTAATTTCCAGATATGTAGATCTAAAATGTGAATTAAAAAAGAGCCTAGATGGGCATGGTTGAGCTGCAAGAAATAAACATATTACAAATTGTGTCTGCCATAAGATGCATACTCACTGTAACGAACAGCCTTGAGCATTTGTGAAGTTAGCACTCTGCCCTTGTGTCATTGCAATCTGGCTCCTGGGCCCAGGCGTCCCCCCCTGTCTCTGTCTTTCCAGCTCCATGTCCACAGAGAAGCTCGCCAGGGCTGCTGGATCCTTGCACGCAGCTGCACTGCTGCTACTGCTAACCATCTGCCATGATGGCCTTTCTCCATTCAGCTGGGACAGAGGTGAACCCTTCAAAAAAAAAAAAAAGAAAAACTTTCTGTATTCCTGTATTCTTCACTTTTTTGCCAAAAAAGGGAACTGTGCATTTACAACTTAGAAACAGGTAAATAGTAAAGTAGTAGTAAACTGGTGTTATAACTTAAGCTGCATAATATACATAAAGAAAAGTGTTTATACCCTCACTTTCTGGGCCTTCTGATGGTTTGGGTCCTGTATGATGGGCCTGTTGAAGGCTGTTTGGACAGTCACATTATTGGTAAGCATCTCCTCTTGCAAGAGGAGCAAACAAACAGAACAGTTAAGCTGAAGCTTTACTAGTATGAAAGTTGGGTTTTAATGTAACAACTGTCTTCTAAAGATCTTGGCTCATTGGATTAGGGGACAGTTTCCCAGACAAGGATTAAGCCTAGTCCTAGACTAAAATGTTTTTCCATGATTTCCACAACACGTTTGTTATTCATCCAGGCAGTACAATGTCAAGACACAATGATTTATCCACTGAAGTTGTAGACGAGTCACAGATTTCAGTTACAGTCCATTACAAGGCTCAATCACAGTCCGGAAAACTGGCTTTACAAAACAATTTTATCCAATTTTATGACATAGGGTGGTACAAGTTTCTCACTGGTAATGACAGCTAGCAGCTTTCCAGGCAAAGCTTGTGTGTGCTGTGTTGTAATTTAAAGGGTGTTTGTGAAGTAGCCCCATTTTCTGTTCGACAAGCTGATGACTCACTGAGATATCTCCAACCCCATGGAGTGTAGTCTGAGCTACAGTACCTGTTCATCCACCAATGCCACTACCAGGGACACATTTATGTAAAAAAAATACAACAACAACTGAATAAAGCTTTTAGAATCTCAGATGTTTCTTGTATATAAAAAAAGAGCATCACTGGCAGTGTATGAGATTTGCATATTACCACATCTGCAGGTCTTTGCTCCTGACATTCTAGATGTGAGAATAAAACAAGAGTTTCAACAATAAATCACTGTAAAAAATGATAAACCATAACTCATTTGATGTAGTGCGTTATCAATTCACTGCGTTTACTGTGAGACATACGTATGCTCGTTGGATGTCATGGTTGGCAGGGTACGACTGGTACTTCCAATGTCATCTGCATTGTCGGTAAATAAAAACGGTCATTGTTTAATCTGTACACAGCTATTAGATGATTAGAGCAGTTTGACAGACTTACACTTCACATAAACATGATGGCTAGACAGTTCTAGGGCAGGATGTCTTTGCAGGAACTGCTGAAACCCTCCTTCGTCTAGGAGAAAGGAAAACAATTACATTGACTGGTATTAATCTCACAATTTCAACACGTGAAAACGGGCTGCCACCTATTCCCCAAATGTCCTTCCCCTATATCACACAATGGTGGGCACTGGCAGTTAGTGATTGAACCGAGATGAAAATGACGGCTATAGGCTTTACTCTTTTCATCATTTAATTGCCAATACTTTCAGTTTCCATTTAGAAGACAAGAATGTTCAGTGACTGATAGTAGGGCTGCAACTAACGATTATCTTCATTATCGATTAATTTGCCGATTATTTTCACAACTAATCATTTAGTCTATAAAATGTTTTTAAAAAAAAAAAAGTGAAAAATGCTCATCACAATTTCCCAGAGGCCAAAAGTGCTGTCTTCAAACTGCTTCCTTTTGTCCGACCAACAGTCCAAAACCCAAAGACTCTTCATTTACTGTCAGAAAGGACAAAGAAAAGCAGCAAATCCTCACATTTAAGAAGCTGGAACCAGCAAATGTTTGACATTTTTGCTTGAAAAATGAGTGAAACAATTAATCGATTATCAAAATAGTTGGCAATTAATTTTCTTTCAATCAACTTATCGTTGCAGCTCTGATTAATAGATTGTTTGATCTATTAAATGTCAGAAAATAAGGAAAATGCCCCTCATAACTTCCCAGAGACCAAGACGATCTCTTAAAGGTCTTGTTTTGTCTGATCAATGGTCCAAAACCCAAAGACATTTGATTTACGATCATATAATGACTAAGAAAAGCAGCAAATCCTCACATTGGAGAAGCTGGAACCAGAGAATGATTGGTACTCTGCCTGAAAAATAACTTGACGGTTAATCAATTATCAAAATTGTTGCCATTTGTTTTATTACATCTGGAGAAGCCATGTGATGTCATTGAGTATAATGACAATAAAGATCATTCATTCATTCAA